>CM077089.1:86170494-86408478 GCA_039513925.1 Platanthera zijinensis
CTCCCTATAAGATCATGAAGGGCAGAAAACTGAACTTGGACTATCTCAGGATCTATGGTAGCGAATGATATTTCCTAAATAATGGAAAGTCCTATATGACTAAGTTTTTTGTCAAATCTTATGATGGGATATTTGTTGGGTACAACAATCATAGCAAGGCCTATAAGATGTACAACTTGAAAAATAAAGTTGTAGAAGAGTCCATACATGTAGTATTTGATGAGTCTACTGTGATTAATAGTGAGCTGCCAAGCTTCTCATCTAAACCTATAGGTATAGAGCTGATGATGGACAAGCTAACCATCAAGGAAGCTGCTCCAATATTCCCAGATGAAGATGATGGAGTTTATATTCCAGAAGAAGTACAAAGTACACAAGATGTGGATGAAGATTAGCAAGATGCAGCCACTAAAGCTCAAGATGCTGAAGAAAGATTGCCTCCAGCTGACAGGCATCTAAGGTATCATCCCAAACACAAAATAATTGGTGATGCTAACCAAGGAGTTATAATAAGGAGCAGAAGTCTCAACACAGCCTTGTATTCAAGCTTCCTATCACAAGTTGAGTCCAAAAGATTTGGAGAGACCAACATAGTCCAGTTCTAGATTGTGGCAATACAAGTGGAACTGAACAAGTTTATGAGGTGTAAGGTCTGGAAGCTGGTTCCCAAACCACAAGGACATATTGTCATTGAAAGCAAGTGGATATACAGAAATATGTTTGATGAAAATGGTATTATAATCAAGAACAAAGCTAAGTTGGTGGCTAGGGGATATAGACAAGAAGAAGGTATTGCCTTTGTCAAACCTTTGCCCCAATAGCCAGATTGGAATCAATCTGACTATTCCTTGTATATGCTGCACACAAGGGATTCAAAGTCTACCAGATGGATGTGAAGTCAGCCTTCCCGAATGGTGACTAAGGGGAAGAAGTCTATGTTGAACATCCATCGGGTTTTGTTAATCCTAACTCTCCTGATTTTGTTTATAGACTCAGGAAAGCTCTATATGGGTTGAAGAAGGCCCATAGGGCATGGTATGAGACCCTGTCTATCTTCCTCATTGAGAACAAATTCTCAAGGGGGGACAATAGACGAGACTCTATTTCTAAGGGAATCTATGGACAAGATCATCCTAGTCCAAAATTTTGTGATGACATAATCTTTGGGTCTACTGATGATAACCTTTGCAAGAAGTTTGCCAAACTTATGTAAGGGAAGTTTGAGATGAGCAGTATGGGTGAGCTTAAGTACTTCTTGGGCCTCCAAGTAAGGCAGACTTAAGATGGAATGTTTATCTCATATTCTAAGTTCACAAGGGAGTTAATAAAAAAGTATGGAATGGAGAGTGCCTCCACTATAAAAACTCCCATACGGTCAAGTATGTCAATAGACAAGGATGAGATAGGAAAGCATGTTGATATAACCTTGTATAGGGGAATAATTGGCTCCCTATTATATCTTATTGCAAGTAGGCAACATGCTATATGTGTTTGTGTTAGATGTCAGGCTAGCCCTACAGAGTGCCACTACTCATCTAAGAGAATTTTTAGATATCTTGGCCTATGCTAAGAGTGTCAGTACTCTACTAAGAGAATTTTGAGATATCTTAAGGACACATAAGATCTTTCCCTATGGTACCCTAGGAATAGGGATTTTGAAATAACTGGCATTCAGATGCAGATTTTGCTGGCTGTAGAGAGGACACAAAAAATATATCTGGAATCTATTATTTATTAGGTGGAAGACTTATGTCTTGGAGCAGGAAAAAGTTGACTACTATGTCTATCTCAATAGCTGAGTCAGAGTATATCTCAGTAGGAAGTTGATGTGCACAGTTGTTGTGTATCAGCATTAGTTATAGGACTACAACATCAAGATAAGTAAAACTCCTATGTTTTGTGATTTAACTAGTGCAATCTCTATTATTAGGAATCCTGTCTCTCATAGCAGGACTAAGCATATTGAGATTAAGTATCATTTTATTAGTGAGAATGTGGAGAAAGAAGATATCAGTCTTGAGTTTGTCCCTACAAACAAGCAAGTGGCAGACGTCTTCACTAAGCCACTATATGAAGTCATGTTCAACACATTCAAGTTTTAGTTGGGTATGCTGAACTTGGTATAACTTCAGTTGCACCTTATTTTGCTATTATTGTAGGAATTCCTACTTCTTGTAGGATGTTAAGACTTTCTGTGGTATCTAGATTGAAAAGGACTAAGGTGTCCATTAGATAGGATGATAGAAGATGTTCTTGTTGAGGGGGAGCAAGTCCAGCACTTATAGGAACATGTTCGGCTTCCTGTTAAGAAGAAGCAAGCTGCTACAATAGTGGAATTCAATGATCAAAAAGACTGATCTGTATGTCCTAAGGACAATACACTGATTGAGGGGGAGATTAACTCTAAAATCTCCGCTCTAGAGATTATTTATGAAATATTGATAAACTTATCTGAGTTTGAGAAGGAATACTACTACTGAGAAGACAAAATAAGGCCAACACCACCCTGACTATAGTTGCTTCTGAAGAAGTCAAAAAATGGGGGGAAGAAGAAAATGATCAAGGGGGAGCATTTAGAAGTTCCTACTCAGGATGAGGTCATTCCATCTACCAGGTTGACTGAGGATTAAACTCTTCCTAAGCATGATAGTCAAAAGGACCAAGAGTATAATTCACCCATGATCCTTTATCCACCCTCCCTAGATGAATGCTTATTAAAGAATCCAGAAAGGGGGAGGAGTGGGAGAGCAATGACTTGACATGACTTGAAATGTTGAGTTAGTGAATAATACTTAGAATGATTCAAGTGGTATGAGGAGTGCAATGACTACTTGTTGAGTCAGTGCATAATACTTGGAATCATTCAAGTGGATGAGGAGAGCAATGACTTGACAAGTTCAACAGCTGTGAAGAAAAACATAGGATTGAGATTCTTTCTCAATTGAAGAAGAATCAGTGCTCTGCAAGATGCTAATCAACACAAGCCAAGTCAACTTGTATATCAACCATCTTGTTGTTGAGAAGGAGATAGAACCGAGCTTTCTCAGTTTAGCAAGAAGCAGGCTCAGAGAATGTTCTCTTTAGATTCAAAGGTAGGGCTGAGTTATTATTAGTCCATGAAGACAGACTCAGAGAACATTTATCTGGAGTCAAATCAACACCAACCATACAACCTTTCATCTGTAGGATCTTAACAGATTTGAGTGTAAGGCTATTTTATAAAGACTGTGGTCGGATCTCTATTATGGATTTGAGGTAGGGAAGTTTGCCTGAGGTAGGAGAGTCATTCTTTTCTGAGTTGTAGTGCATTTGTTCCTGAGTTGTAGGATCCTTCTGTGGATCTGAGGTAGGGACTTTGTAACTTTGTTGTAGGAGAGTCATTCTCTCTGAGTTATAGGGCTATCCTCCTAGCCTGAGTATAGGACTTATGCTTAAGTCTGAGGTTGGTGATCTTTGTATCACTGAGCTGTAGGAGCAAAGTTTGCTCTGAGTTGTAAGGATTTGTGCCTAAGATAGGTGTTGGAGGAGACTGGGAGATCTTGAGGGATTTGTGTTGTATTCTCTTAGGAGCCAAGTTTGGATAAGTTCCTTGTCTAACACACTGTTAGAAAGGTGGGAGGGATAGTGGATGTATCCATAATCTGAGAAACCACTATAAATCTTGTGTGTGTTGTAGTTGATTGTCTTGAAAGCTAAGCATAACTAAATCACAACACACCCAAAATAGGAAGAACTTAAAAGGCCTAAAACCTATTCACCCCCCTCCTTGTGTTAGCTATCCTTAAACTAAAGACATTCAAACAATTCTAAAGAACACGCCTTTAGTTAGGGAGTGCCAAACAAAATGTCAAGTGCAGTCTTGCAACTGTGTTACTGAACCATATTCAAGAAGAGATTGAAGCACCAATGGTCTGATGAGATATTTTATCCTAAGTGTGAAAGAGGCTAATAACCTTTGACTATGAATTCGACTTGTGTTCTTAAAGGAAGCTCCTTGGAAAGAGAGAAATCTAGTCAAATTTGATTATGCTTTTCAAGCATGTGTCTCATGATAAGTTTGAAAAGGAGTAGCGGTCATTAACCATCAAAACAACATTTGTTTTTTTGTCCAAGGAAAGCTTATCCTCATGTCATCTACCACCTCTACCTCCTCAGTTTTGGCCCTATAAATAAATAAGCATGAAGGAAGAGGGGGAAGACATCATCCTTCCTCGTTCATTTGAGCCTTCTAGAGAGCTTTTGGGAGTTTTTTTAGAGTATTGTAGTTTACTATTTTCATGCTTTAATGTTCTTGCAATCTCTTTTATCGCACTTGTAATCTTTTTGCAAACTCTATTTGTAATGTCTTTATGCCCTTTTGGAAACTTCTTTTCAATATAAAATAAAATAGTTTGCTAGTCCTCTTCTCTCTCTCTCTCTCTCTCTCTCTATATATATCTTTCTTATTATACATATTCTTAACAAGATTTTCATTTCCTACACGATTTTGAGTAACTAAACTTTTTTTAGTGCTTGATCGGGATGATCTGAGGAATGAAATGATGTCTTTTTCTATATCCATTTCTTCTCTTTCTCTTTTAACAAATGTTTAGGATTTACCCTTAATTAATCTATAGAGTGGTCATATCATCGATATATGATTTTCTCTTCTGTTTCCGTACTTTAGTAGACGAAAGGATCATGTATACAGATTGATCACTCATAAGTAAAGGGAGTTGAATGCAATCCTTGAAAAAGGACGACATAAATTTCCCGAATTGGATTCAAATCCAATAGAAGGGTTCACCACATAAAGCAAGTTTTTGGGGTTTTGATTATAGAACAAAAGTTCGGTTGATCAACCTAAACTCAATTGGGCATAGCCTTAAAAAAGGTGTGTTCATATTTTAGGAACCTCCACGGTGCAAGCATCTTTGTTTAAGGGAATTAGGGATTTATCTATTTTCAGTCATTTTCATTCCAAGGTGATTCATGATACTAACCTTTTAATTATCGCTTAATCATCCTCTTTTATCGTATAACCTTTCTCTTATTTGTAAATAACCTTGAAGTATCTAATTGATAAAATAACAGAAACCACTTTGAAGTAAAAGTAATCGAGGCGCGTTGGTCTTAATACGTCCTTGGTATTATATCTTATATTTTAAGCGATAAGGTACACTTGCCTTTATCGAATATAGATTCGGAGAACATCATCTTCATCTTCATCTTCTCTCTTTCATAAAACACCTCCGGGATTTTCGCCATCAGATACTGCCAGCGCTAGCACTACCTCTTGCCGATAACCTCCAGTGACGACTTCCTGTTATTTTCATGAAATTTGGGGCATTACAATTCTCCCCTCCTTAAAGATATTTCGTCCCAAAATTTACACTTAACAGGAAACAACACAGAAGTACAAAATATATAAAATGTACCTCAACAAAAAAGTTCATGGAACTCTTGTCATATGGTCTGCTCTCACTCCCATGATAGCTCCTCAGGACCATAATTGTCCCAACAAACTTTGACCATTATGATCTCTTTATTCCGTAAGAGTTTGATCTCCGTGTCCTCGATTCAAATAGGCTTGACTTTTATTGTCAATCCATTATTGATCGACACTTGATCCGCAGCAACCACTTATGCAGGCTCTTGCATATCCTTCCGCAGCACCAATATGTGAAATACATTACGCACACCACTCAGTTTAGCCAAAAGATTCAACCGATAGGCAACTTCACCAATCCGCTCAACAATTTCAAATGGCCCAAGGTAACTCGGACTTAGCTTTTTCAAGCGTCGAATCCTAGACATGCCCTTGAATAATTTTATTTTGAGATATGTCCAATCACCCACTGTAAACTCCACGTTTCATTGTTTGGCATTATAGTACTTTGCTTGCCTATTTTGAGAAATCAGCAACCACACTCGAATCAAAAGTATTATTGAAGTCGCATCATCGATGTCTTTACATTTACAAAACTTTTATTCTCCCATTTCTACCCAAGCCAAGGGAGTACGAAACTTCTTATCGTATAAGGACTCAAAAGGCACTGTTTGAATACTTACTTTGTAGCTATTATTGTAGGTGAATTCTATCATATTGATATGGTCCTCCCACCTCTTCCCGAAATCTAGGCGCACATGCGAAGCATATCTTCAATCATTCTGTTTACCCTCTCTGTCTGACAATCCATCTGAGGATGAAAGGTTATGCTGAACTTTAGCTTAGTACCTAACAATGGATGAATAAGACTGTAATGATTTGACATTAAACTCCCATCTTGATCACTAATGATGCTATAGGGCACACCGTGCAATCATACGATCTGTTCAACATAAAGTTTGGCCAAATTTTCCACTGAATTGCCCCTTTGATTTGGAAAGAAGTGTGACACTTTTGTTAACAGGGCCATGATCACCCAAATGACATTATTTCTGCTTTACGATCTTTGTAAACCATGCATGAAATCCATAGATATGTCATCAAACATCCACTCCGATATTGGTAATGACTTCAGGAAACCACCAGGTTTTTTGACATTCAGCCTTTACTAGGGCGCAAGTATGACACTTCGCCACATAATGAGCAATGCCCTTCTTCAACTCTGGCAACCAGAATAACTTTTTCATATCCTTGAACATCTTTGTGCTCCCTGTGTAGATTAAGTAATTTTCAAAGTATGCCTCGTACATCAATTCCTCCCACAATTTACTAACATTTAGGATGCACTACCGACTGTTAATCCATTAGAGACCATCATTAATAGAAAATTGGGCATTTGATCCATCTATAGTCTCTTCCAAGTAGCACTTCATGTTATTGTCAATTTCTAATGCTTGGAGAATCTTTTCTGCGAGGTCATATTGCACCTCCGTCTAGTTTAAGCATTCCTCTGTGCTCGTCTTACCATCGACACAAGAGATGTCCAAATACTTTAACTCCAGAATCAGATGCTCATCATGCATTTGTAACCAATTTGCTCATGTTGGAGCCTTGCGACTCAGCGCATCTGTTACTACATTTCCCTTTCCGGGAGTGTATTGAATCTCGAAGGTGTAGTCCCCTAGGAATTCAAAACACCTTCATTGTTGCATATTCAAATCCTTCTTATATAACAAATACTTTAAGCTATTATGTTCCGTAAAGAAGTCGACATTCACACCATATAAATAATGCTGCCACAGCTTAAGAACGAATATCACGGTCTCCAATTCCATGTTATGAACCAGATAATTCCTCTCATGCACTTTCAATTGATGAGAGCAATAAGAGATCACATTACAAAACTACAGAAGAATGTCTAAGCTGCTCCTTGAAAAATCGTTGAACACCTCATAGCCTTCTATATCACATGAAGAACTCAAAACAGACATCGTAGCAAGACAACTCTTCAACTCCCCAAAAGCTCGTGACATTCAGACATCCAGTTGAACTTCTGATCCTTCCTTGTCAATGTCATGAGAGGTAGAGCTATCCACGAGAAGTTCTTAACGAAGCATCTGTAGTAGCCGACAAGTCCCAGAAAACTACTGACTTTCTCCACAGAAGAAAACACATGCCACTCCCGTATTGCAACTATCTTTGTCAGATCCACTGCAATAACCTCCCCACTGACCACATGATCAAGGAATGCCACTAACAATAGCCAAAACACACACTTTAAGAACTTGGCATAGATTTGATTGCTCCTCGGGGTATACAGAACCAACTTCAAATGATTCATATAATCCTACTTAGTTTGAGAGTATACCAATATACCATCTATAAATACTATCACAAATCGGTCTAAAAACTCTCTGAAGGTCCTATGTGTAAAAAAGTGCTAAATAAAGGAAGATTTTATTGTCCTAAAAATATAAATACTACATAAGTATGCCCCCTTATTTATAGAAATGGGGGAGATAAGAGAATACAACAAGAGATGTTGGACTAAATACAATCCACACAGCATATGTGTTTTGACATTATCAAACCGCAATATTGTACAAAGTTGCTGATCACCTAGCTGTAATACAGGCAAAACGCCAAAACTGCCATTGAAGATCGCTAGACCATTGCTTTTAACCGTCAGACAACAATTGCTTATTACCAACAGACCGTAGTTGCGGACTCCTAACATTGCTACTGCGGTAAGCCTCCAGGCCGCTACTACAGCTAACCAATAGGCCACTGTTGCGGCAAGTCTCCATACCACTGCTGCGACTAACCATCAGGCCGCAACTACGGCTAGACTCCAGACCACCGCTGTAGGAAGTCCTCCAAGACTGGAAAGCCCTGTGGGAAGTCGAATACAAAACCGCAACACTGCTAAACTGTCAGTCTGCCAATCCTGCCAAGATAACTACTAGACAAATACGCTGCCACTAACCAAACTGCCACAAAATCAAACTGCCTGAACAAATCTCCTGACCACGCGAACTACAAGCCACTGATACTAGACCATCAAACTGCCAAACTCTAACACTCCCCCTCAAGTTGGAGGATATATATCAAACATACCTATCTTGCCACAAAAATTTGAAAGAGAAGGGGAAATTGGTTTTATGAAGATGTCTGCTAGTTCTTTATCAGAAGTGACAAATGGGGTGCAGATCTGGTTCTTCAACATCTCTTCTCTAATGAAATGACAATCGACTTCAATGTGCTTTGTCCTATCATGGAAGACAAGATTCGATATATAAATAACAGCTTTGTTTTCACAAAACATAGAGAGAGGATGATCATAGACCTCTCCCATGTCAAGCATTAGTGCTCGTAACCACTTCATTTCATGATTTGTTGAATCCATGCTCCTATACTCAGCTTCATCACTTGACCTTGAAACCACTGACTGCTTCTTGCTTTTCTAGCTAACAAGATTTCCTCCTACAAAGGTGCAATAACCTGTTGTTGACTTTTTATCTTCTTTTTTATCATCATAGCTGGCATCAAAATATGTTTCAATCTTCAAATGATTATGCTTCTTAAACAACAAGTAATTTCCTGGAGACCCTTTCACATACTCTAGAATTTTCATGGCAGAACGTAAATGACACTGTTTCGGAGTTTGCATAAACTGACTGACCTTCTCAACTACATAACAGATATCTGGTCTTGTAATAGTAAGATAGATGAGTTTGCCCACAAGTGGCCTATACACATTATATTATGTGAGAAGACGAGAATCTTCAGTCCACCCTTATCATCCCCAATAGCCATCAGGAAACGAGCAGATCTTGTGCCATGAAGACCAGTTTCTTTTAAGAGATCTAGAGCATACTTTCGCTATAAAAGAACCACAGAGTTTCTCTTTCGTGAAATCTCAATTCCCATAGAGTACTTAAGAGTTTCCTTATACTTAGTAGCAAAATATTGTTGAAGATGTCATTTTGCGAGATCAATGCCTTGTTTATTGACATGGGCGTGACGTCGCCACCTGGCCCGACGTGATGCACGCGACTTTGCGGCCGGACCGCGCCCAGATCGACCTCCCCGACACGCCCCAGTCACGCCCCAGTCACGCCCGTGACTAACACTTGTCAAGCCCGTGACCTAGGGCGTGACCGCCACGTGGACCGCCTGAAGTCAAAGCTCCCGTCAAATCCCCAGATCAACCTCCCCGACACGCCCAGCGTCACGCCCGTGACCTAGGGCATGACCGCCACGTTTTCAGCCGAAGTCAACTTTCCAGTCAAATCACCTGATCAGCTCATGAACAGTAGTGACACGCCCCCATGTCACGCCCTAGTCATGGGCGTGACCAACCCGAAATTTTGCCTATAAAAATCTAGCTGCTGTATGAGATTTCTGTCCACTTTTTTGGTCCATCTTGCCTAGGGGAGGTGCTGCCCATTTGGATTCCATGCTATGTAAGGGAAATTTTTCCCCCTCTCTCTCTCTCTTAGCTTAGTTTAGGATGTTTGTTTTAGCTTTCCTTGTAACCTCTTTTTCATTAATACAATGTTAGTTTTTTTCTCTCTTATGTTGTTTGGAATCCATTTGAATGCGTCGAACTTAAGTAATTTTTTGTTCATCTTTTTCATGCTTTTTATGTTTTCATCTTTTTATAGCTTTCATAACTCGTTTAGTTTAGGAAATTTTCCGCATTTCTAGCCGTTGTAATGCCCATTTTATTTTAATAATTTGAACGTGTTTAGCTTTAGATTTCTCTTTTTATGTTTGTTTTCATTCTTATAGATTTATAAAAAATGGTTTAAAAGGTGGTTTTTATTTTCTTTAACTTAGAAATTTTTAGGATCGTAAAAACTTTTCGTTCTTTTTTAGTTTTATTTTCACTTTTTATCCATTTCTATAAAGTTATAAGAATGAAAAAGTACTTGTTTTAATTTTTCGCCAACTTTCATTTTATGTTTATTTGCAAAACTTCTCGTCCGGTTAATTTTTATTTCTTCTTTTTATGCATTTCTACTGCATTCTAGTGGTAGAAATGCAGTCGTTTTAATTTTTCAGCAACTTTGTTTTTCTTATTTTTTGCAAGTGTGCGTGCGTGTATGAGTTAGATTTTATTGCTTTATTTTAATTTCTATAGAGTGTGTGTGTATGCATTTATTTCCGCCTACTCGTTAAGAGTTAAATGGTGCTCTGCTTTCATTTCCCGCCCACTCATTTGAGTGGGACTTGTCTTTTTACTGCTTTCATTTTCTTCCTACTCACTTAAGTAGGAAAACTTTGTGTGTGTGTGTGTGTTTTAATTTCTGTAGAGTGCGTGTGTGTGTTTTAATTTCTGTACAGTGCGTGTGTGTGTTTTACTTTCAAGTAGAGTGCGTGCGTGTATGAGATTAATTTACCCCCGCCCACTCATTTGAGCCGGGATTCGCATTTACTGCATTCTTCAGTCCTACTCGTTTGAGTAGGACCTGCAATTTTCAGCTTTCTTTACTGCTTTCTTACTGCTTTCTTTACAGCTTTCTTTATTGCTTTCTAGTGTAAGTGTCCCCATTCCGATGAGTGGCTAACCGTCCTTAGCCCTCAATATCGAAGAGCATTGGGACAGATAAAGTAGCTTTAAATAATTAAAGGTCCTATTTTTCAGTTTAATTAAATTTCTTAAGGTTTGCCCCGGGTTAACGACGTGTAGGACCGCATAATCGATGTGCGGGCCCTATTTCCGTTATCCATACGCAATGCCGAGAGGCCGGTGCGTATGGACCAATCACCCTTGGGTAAAGAGAGTTCCGTGCTAACCCTCGAGAAAGGAGGTGCGTGACTCTACCGGATTGGGTTCCCCACCCAATAGCGGGGTTCTTCGCATAATGCGGGCGTTAAGGGGAATCCTTCGTCAGACTAATGTTCGGTCGAATAGCCTTAGCATTCAGGTGAGCGATATCCCTAGACCAAGGTGAGCTCATATCTAAAGAACCTCCACGGTGGAGTCTCCGCCTTAATTAATTTGAAATTTAGGATCTCTTTTTATTAAAGTTATTTTAGTTCAATTCTCTTTTCGATAGCATTGCGCTGAGTTCTTCATCGGCCTTCTGCACTTTATTATTATTATGCATTTTTTATATGTTTATGCAATTTCCTTTTTTATCAAACCTAAAATATTATCGGTAGAATAATCGGTATTTCAGGTAAAGAGTAGAAATAGGTAAGCCGACCCCGAGAACAATACGACCCCGATATTCCGCACCGGAATATCCTGTACTACACGCGATAGGTGCACTTGCCTCCCTCTAATTAAAACTTGGTTTCTAACAAAATAAAAACGCTCTTCTTTTTCTTTATAAAAACTCGGTTTCTTTTTATTTTATTTTATAAAGAAAAAGAAGAGCGTTTTTATTTTGTTTGAAACCGAGTTTTAACGAGAGGGAGGCAAGTACACCTATCGCGTGTAGTACAGGATATTCCGGTGCAGAATATCGGGGTCGTATTGTTCTCGGGGTCGGCTTACCTATTTCTACTCTTTCCCTGAAATACCTATTATTCTACCGATAATATTTTAGGTTTGATAAAAAAGGAAATGGCATAAACATATAAAAAATGCATAATAATAATAAAGTGCAGAAGGTCGATGAAGTACTCAGCGCGACGCTATCGAAAAGAGAATTGAACTAAAATAACTTTAATAAAAAGATATCCTAAATTTCAAATTAATTAAGGCGGAGACTCGGCCGTGGAGGTTCCTTAGATATGAGCTCACCTTGGTCTAGGGATATCGCTCACCTGAACGCTAAGGCTATTCGACCGAACGTTAGTCCGACGAAGGATTCCCCTTAACGCCCGCATTACGCTAAGAACCCCGCTATTGGGTGGGGAACCCAATCCGGTAGAGTCACGCGCCTCCTCTCTCGAGGGTTAGCACGGAACTCTCTTTACCCAAGGGTGATCGGTCCATACGCACCGGCCTCTCGGCGTTGCGTATGGATAATGGAAATAGGGCCCGCACATCGATTATGCGGTCCTACGCGTCGTTAACCCGGGGCAAACCTTAAGAAATTTAATTAAACTGAAAAACAGGACCTTTAATTATTTAAAGCTACTTTATCTGTCCCACTGCTCTTCAATATTGAGGGCTAAGGGCGGTTAGCCACTCATCGGAATGGGGACATTTACACTAGAAAGCAAAAAAGAAAGCTGTAAAGAAAGCAGTAAGAAAGCAGTAAAGAAAGCTGAAAATTGCAGGTCCTACTCAAACGAGTAGGACTGAAGAAAGCAGTAAATGCGAATCCCGACTCAAATGAGTGGGCGGGGGTAAATTAATCTCAGACACGCACGCACTCTACTTGAATGTAAAACACAGGCACTCTACATAAATTAAAACACACACACGCACTCTACAGAAATTAAAACACACACACAAAGTTTTCCTACTCAAGTGAGTAGGAAGAAAATGAAAGCAGTAAAAAGACAAGTCCCAATCAAACGAGTGGGCGGGAAATGAAAGAAGAGCGCCATTTAACTCTTAACGAGTAGGCGGAAATAAATGCATACGCACACACTCTACAGAAATTAAAATAAAGAAATAAAATCTAACTCATACACGCACGCACACTTGCAAAAAATAAGAAAAACTAAGTTGTTGAAAAATTAAAACGACTGCATTTCTACCGCTAGAATGCAGTAGAAATGCATAAAAAGAAGAAATAAAAATTAACCGGACGAGAAGTTTTGCAAATAAACATAAAATGAAAGTTGGCGAAAAATTAAAAAAAGTACTTTTTCATTCTTATAACTTTATAGAAATGGATAAAAAGTGAAAATAAAACTAAAAAAGAACGAAAAGTTTTTACGATCCTAAAAATTTCTAAGTTATAGAAAATAAAAACCACCTTTTAAACCATTTTTTATAAATCTATAAGAATGAAAACAAACATAAAAAGAGAAATCTAAAGCTAAACACGTGCAAATTATGAAAATAAAATGGGCATTACAACGGCTAGAAATACGGAAAATTTCCTAAACTAAACGAGTTATGAAAGCTATAAAAATATGAAAACATAAAAAGAACGAAAAAGATGAAAAAAAATTACTTAAGTTCGACGCATTCAAATGGATTCCAAACAACATAAGAGAGAAAAAAACTAACATTGTATTAATGAAAAAGAGGTTACAAGGAAAGCTAAAACAAACATCCTAAACTAAGCTAAGAGAGAGTGAGGGGGGATAAATTTCCCTTATATAGCATGGAATCCAAATGGGCAGCACCTCCCCTAGGCAAAGTGGTCAAAAAAGGAGACAAAAATCTCATACAGCAGCTGGATTTTTATAGGCAAAATTTCAGGTTGGTCACGCCCGTGACTAGGGCGTGATAGGGGGGCGTGTCACTACTGTTCATGAGCTGATCGGGTGATTTGACAGGAAAGTTGACTTCGGCTGAAAACATGGCGGTCACGCCCTAGGTCATGGGCGTGACGCTAGGCGTGTCGGGGAGGTTGATCTGGGGATTTGACGGGAGCTTTGACTTCGGGCGGTCCACGTGGCGGTCACGCCTTAGGTCACGGGCGTGACAAGTGTCAGTCACGGGCGTGACTGGGGCGTGTAGGGGAGGTCGATCTGGGTGCGGTCCAGCTGCAAAGTCACGCGCGTCACGTCGGGCCAGGTGGCGACGTCACTCCCGTGTCACACTTTGACACGGGCGTGTCTGGGGGCATGTCGAGCTCGGTTTGATGATCGCCGATAGTCGAGCTGGCAACCTGTGGTCGGCGATCGTCGAGGGAGTGACACGGGCATGTCGGTAAGGTGACACGGGCGAGTTAGTCAATTTTTTGACATTTTCTGGAATTTTTCTGGAATAAAAAATAAAGCTAAGTTAGAAATAATATTTATAAAAAGAAGCAATTTATTGAATAAAACTAATAAAAAAGACAAAAATAAACAAAATTGACTTAAATAAAATATGAAAATATAGGTATATTTACAACTCATCATTTATCATCACCAGTAAGTAGGATATCATCAACACAGAAATCAAGAACTACATGACATTTAGTAGTCTTGTGTATAAACAAAGAATGATCAACAGAACTCTGATTGAACATAATAAGAGAAACTACCCCACTAAACTTGTCAAACCAAGCTCGTGGAATTTGCTTTAAACCATAAATCACCTTCCAAAGCATGCATACCTGAAACTCCCCCTGAGAAACATACAAAGGAGATTGCGCCATGTAAACCATCTCTTGCAAATCACCATAGAGGAAGGCATTCTTCACATCTAACTGAGACATTTCCTAGTCTCTATTAACCGCGATAGAGAAAAGAATACATATAGTGTTGATGCGAGCAATAGGAGAATAGGTATAAAAGAAGTCAACACCATACGTTTGAGTAAATCCTTTGGCAACAAGCCTCACCTTATAGTGATCAACAAAACAATCTAGAAGATATTTGACAACAAAAACCATTCTACAAGCAACCATATCTTTGCCCAGAGATGTGGGAACAAGTGTCCAAGTATCTCTTTGAGTTAAGGTTTCATTTCTTCATCCATAAAGGCCTTCCACTGTGGAATAGCTAGAGTCTCTTGATATGTAGCATGGATGACAGCAGAAGATATATCAAGAGAAAAACACTTGGCAACCGGAGAATGCATAGCATATAGGACAACATCTTCAATATGATACTTAGTGCATTGGCAGACACCCTTCCACAAGGCAATGCGAAGGTCAAGATCACTCTAGTTCGTAGTAGAAGATCCTCTGTCAGAATTGGGAAGAGGCCCGAGAAGAGGCACAAAAGGTTCCAAGGGCAAAGATCCAGTCTCGAGAGAAGGAGATGCTATAACAGTAACAATGGTGGAAAGAAATTAGTCTGGCATAGGTGTCGAGACAATAGGCATTGAAGAGGAAGTATTAGATGGAAAGAGAGAAGAAGAAGGAGAAAAATACGGTGTATCCTCAAAGAAGGTGACATCAGCAGAGACGTACTATTTGTAGAGAAGAGGATCAAAACAGTGATATCCCTTCTAGGTCGGATAATAACCAAGGAATATGAATTTAAAAGATCTGGGCAAAAGTTTGTCACGATTAGGAGAAGGTATGTGAACAAACATCGTACACCCAAAAACTTTAAGAGGTAAAGAAAGTGGCTCGGCCCCAGAGTACAAAATAGATAATGGATTCTTGCCCTGAAGAATAGACGAGGGAATACAGTTTATAAGATAGCAAGAGAGAAGAACAAAATGAACCCAATAAGACCGAGAAACATTCATTGGTAAGAGAATGCTGCGAGCAATATCTAGGAGATGGTGATTCTTGTGTTCAGCAACGCCATTCTGTTGAGATGTATAAGGGCAAGTATTTTGATGAACCAAACCGTGGCTCATATAAAAATCAGAAAATTGACGGTTGATTTATTCCTTCACATTATCAGTACGAAGAACTTGAATAAGCACATAAAACTGAATGAAGATCTCAATATAAAAAGCGGTAAACACAAAGTAAAGTTTAGAATGCTCTTTCAAGAGATACAACCAAGTACACCTGGAGAAATAATCAATGAAGGTGATAAAGTACAAGCAACCTCTACCAATAGTGGCAGTAGGAGAGAGACCCCGGATGTCAGAGTGAACTAGTTCAAAAGGACGCCAAAAACTATGTCCCGTCCATGCTGGGAAAGAAGAGCATTGATGTTTACCAATTTGACATGTGTTGGAGCCAAAATTGACCTCAACGAATGTTCAAAATAGGGGTGCAGCCAACACCTACTTCTCTCAAGCCCTGCCCCTCGACTGCTAGCTAACGACCTAGGACAGACCCAAAGCCTCGGCAGGGAGATCCCACCTCAGACTCAGAAGATCTCTGAGAGCTTCCCCTCCAAAGCCAAAAGCTGGGCTAGGAGCTCCTCAGAAAGCACTAGAGATTCAGAGAAAAAATGAGAGTCTGCTTTCTAAGGAGCCCTTATGGGTCTATTTATAATCTTTTGCTGACCTGATGTTACTGAAATACCCCTGGCTGGTCTGCCAATAATCAAATCCCGCTGTTTGAGAAGTGTTAAATGCATCCTCTGGGGGTATAAGGGAAATTTTACCCGAGGGAAATTAAGTAATCTTACCCTGAACCCTGGGCCCCACTCGGCGAGAGCACCATACCGAGAACCCTCTCGCCTTCATTTGGCGGGAGCTAAAAAAGGAGTGTCGAAAATCTCGAGCCGAGCCAGCCCCCGCCTTCCGTGAGGCGCAAACCTTCTCGCCGACTCCGCCGGAAGCGGGTCTCGGGTGACCGATGGTGAAAGTCTCGCCTTCCTATAGGCGGGAGCTCCTCCTACCCTAACGTTGTCACTACCGGACGCGACGTTGAGTGAGTGGAGCTCGCCCAATGCCCTTGCTGTCGACCACGGCGTTGAGTGAGTGGAGCTCTCTCAGCACCCTTGCTGCTGACCGCGACGTTGAGTTTGTGGAGCTCACTCAGCGCCCTTGCTGCTGACCGCAACGTTGAGTGTGTGGAGCTCACTCAACGCCATTGCTGCTGGCCGCGTCATTGAGTGAGTGGAGCTCACTCAGCGCCATTGCTGCTGACCGTGGCGTTGAGTGAGTGGAGCTCACTCAGCGCAACATTGAGGCCATTTGACGCCTTCTCGCCCGCTTGATCACGGGCAGGACCTCGCCTGCTCCTAGGCGGAAGCTCCTCCGGCAAGAGCTCTCCTGGTCTTCAGGCCCAAGTAAGCCCGAGGCTTGTCCAACCCTGACCGTTGAAGCCTCTGGGTCCTACCCAACGAATATGGGTTGTACACAATCCCCGCTCTTTTGGAGCTAGCTCTGCGATCGAAAAGACACGTCAAACCCCTAAATATTCGTTGGGCACGTGTCACTTCCTGCAAAGAGAATCTATTTGTGGGCCCTACCGCGGCTATATATACGCGCTGATAGACAGTCATAAATCTTCCCCTGACCGTTGCTGCTCTCCTGGGATTTCGTGCGACCTCGCGATGCGCTCCAAACAAGCCGGCAAGCCACTCTCGCAGAATCTTCAGGATTGCATTAAGGCAGAGCAAGCGCGAACCCTCGCCAATAGCGCCCTAGTGGCTCCTTGGTTGGCAAGAGAGGCACCCACTGTGGAGCCTCCGCCGCAATCGAAAGAGAGGAAAAAGAAGAAGACGAAGAAGGCCCATCGGGACCCCTCGCGGGAGCACCGATCCTCTTCAATTCCATCACCAGGCCGTGCGGCCGATCCTCTTCTGCTGTAGAGGGTACGTCTCGCTGACTAGTGGACTACTGTACTTGAGAATTGGTCACTGAACCTTTCTTGGCATGGTCCCGGAAGGTTGTGTCAGGCTTCCGCCAGTGCCCTCGGACCCATCGACGTCTCGCCCACCTGAGGATTAGCCACAGGATCCGGAAGGAGCTCCCGTTGATGGTTCGGGACCTCCAGGTAGCCCCTCCTTTCTTGCCCGTTTTTCTTTTGGTCATTCTAACCCTTGGGTGGGACTCTCGCAGCGCTTGCTTCCTCCTGCCCAATTCTTACCTAGCAGGGAATTGTCCCAGAGGTTTCCACTCACGACGATTTAGCAGCCAATCCCCACCCTTCCGTAGGTGAGGCGTCTGCCGACCCATCCTTGACGCCAGAGGCTGACCGTTTCGAGAGGGAGGGCGACCCTCCCCAGACTTCAGGCCCTGCGGAGATTACGGCACGGGAGATCTTCCATCCGTGCCGTGGAAAGCCACTTTATCTCCTGTTTGGGAGGGATGTCGAGGGAGAGCCCAAACCATCTTTCCTTCCATCGGCCGACGGCTCTCACCACGTTGCTGGTATGCCACATACTGCTTCTGCTCTTACCCTATTCTCGTACTGACCGCCAGATTGTTTTGTCAGGAGATCCTGACCTGCGATCGGGAGCTGATGAGGATATGGACGATGATGGGGATCGGGAGGAGGACGGCTACATCTCCCCTTTCCCCTCTTCTGACGAAATGGAAGGAATCTTGATTGGCACGGGAAGCGCGAGATGGAGGGGTAAAAGGGTCGTGACCATCCTCTCTAAACTCACGCGGCGGGAGCGGGCCCAAGCCGACGCAGCGAGAGAGTTTTGCAGGTCGGTGGAGCAAAGGGTGGAGGCCCTGGAGCGAGATTACATTCTAAGCGAGGGGGAGCGGCCGGGCTGCCCTACTGCGGGATCTTCTCCCGGGAGGTGCCTTGTACGGATATAAGACCAAGGTCGTCGGATCAATCTAGGTACACCGTGCTCTCCTCCTACTTCAACCCGTTGGCGCCTCCGATGACCCAACAACGAGAGCGGGGACGCTGGCGCTGGGAGCCTTATTGATTCTTGATATCTCTCCCCTTCTTGCCTCTGGACTTCCCTTCTCGCCATGTACCATGTGTATGACCCCCTTTTTTTCTTTTTAAACACCGGGGTCTTAGGTCCAGAACCACCCCTTTGCGGTGACACCTTCACGCCCTGAAGAGTATTCACCACAAAGCGCCGATTCTGCAGGCCAATTGCATCACAGAAAGGTAGCAAAATGAATGAAGTAAAAACAAGTCCACTGGTAAATCACATATATAGAAATAAAATCTCACGAAGGGAGTGTCCACATAATTATATATCAGAGTACTAAAATGAGGGCTTATGCCCGGTATACCATGTCCTCACTACAAATCACTCATGCGGAAGCAAAAATAGAACATTTATTCAAGGTTGAGACTCACAGTCCCGACTGTATGAACTCCAGAGCTAGACTGCCCCATCTCCAAGCGCACCGGTCTCTGGGGCTGCTCCGCCGTGCTGGGCTCCACTATTTCCTAAAATGATGCGGTTCGAAAACCGTTAGTCATAAAGACAAAGCCCTATCATCCCCTACCCCTTCCCCCATGGCTCCTAGGTACCGAGCGGAGAGGAAGAAAGGGAAGGACATGAAGGTGGAGATTAAATCAAGGAACGGGTGGCAGCGGAACTAATCTAGCAATTATATAATAAATAATGGCAATAACAGAAAGTAGGAAATGTAACCTTAACTTATGTGTAGAAACGCATAAGCAAAGGGATCTTCTGCAAGGCTCCAATCGTATAAAGTGTCCCATACCACTTATACATTGTGGTGTTGGTTATCAAACATCAACATATAATTATAGAATTTAACCTTAATTTATAAACTTGCCCACACAAGCTTATAGACCAAGGGGTCGTTTTGCAAGTCCTAATTTATAAGCGTCCCATTAAACTTATACTTTAGGTGTCAGGGGTTAAATGAATCGATTATGCTATGACATGCAAGTGGGTATGATGGAACATGCAAGTGCAACTCACACACCCGACTCTGTGCACACAGACCTTTAGTTCCCCCTTTCGGATCCGTTACCTCCCAGGATACCTCCGTAGTGACAGACGGAAGTGGTGGGTTGGGCCTCACCCACCTCAAAACCAGTATTGTACTATCGGTCTGACCTATCGTACGCCTCAACATTTGGTGCACAAAGCGGACTCCTGCGTACTCTTGCCGACTGGACCGCCGGACTTAGCTTTGGTGAAGTGTAAAAACCACACTTGCCGAGTCATCGTACTGGCGTAGGTGCTACGACAGCCCAGTACCGAAGACCCACCACCTTAATTTTCTTTCCTTTTATGCACATGCAAATTTAATCGTAATCAAACAAAAACCGAGCCGAAGCTCCCCGGACCAAAACATTCGTCTCTTAACCAATCGAGTCGAAGCTCCCCGGACCATTCCGGCTGTCTCTTAACAAACTTATTCTACCTCCCTATCTATCGGGGTATGTGAAAGTGCAACCCTAGTTATACTAGTTGCTCTTTTAGCTTATCATTCCTACTGTTTACGTTAGCCCAGGACTGCCCCCGGTATTCCCTGTGAAGGGCTCTCAAAGGGCACTAGGAACTATAATGGTAGTTGAAGCCCACCGTTCCCTTTCGCAAGGCACTTATTGTTATTGGTCGATACCCATTACCCAATCCCTTTTAAATTACTTTAGATCTAGCCCTAGAGTATTAAGACTCTTCCTCTCCTACCGGGGAGGACGATCTTTCATCGATCCCGGACGCCACTTAACTCTAGTCAATCTCACACCCTACCCATCCTGACTTCCAATAATGAACTTGATTAAACTTACCCTATCCAAACTAGCAAACTACCAAAATTCCATCCCCCCAAGTTCATCACCCACTCTAGTTCAGCTTCTGCAGTTGTACTAAACGCAGACCATCATAAGCTATATGAGGTATGCAAGGGGTGGTACTCCAAATTGTCTTCAGAATCTCCTATAATATTTACTGGAGGTCTATCATGACATAATTAGTCTAAATCCAGAAAATAATAATTTTCCTAATTATTCTGATATTTATTTAATTTCCTTTAAAGCTTCTAAGGGCTGCCAATTATACATGAAGTGCACTTTTCATGTATGTATAAAGCTTCATAAAATCATGATAAATCCTAAACCACAATTTAACAGTGAAGCCAAGATATAACAAATTTTCCAGTAATTTAAGGACTCTAATTTAATTTTGATAATAAATCCCATCTCCTTTCATTAATGAAGTAAGTGCAGTAAATAATCATCCAGAAATTCTTAATTAATCTTCTAGAGCACATACTGTCCTAAAAACATCAGTGGACAATTTTCATAATTCATCAATGGGGATTGAGCCCTATAATAAATAATTACCAAAATCTCAAAAGGCTATATTTGTGAAGCAAGTATTGTAATTACTCTTCTAAAAATCATGAATAAAATTATACAACTAGATATTGATCTGCAAACATCATTGGCCAGGTTTCATAATTTTACAGTAGGTAATTTGCTCTAAATGATTTATTGACCATAATTTCCCTTTTTGGAACTTGTGAAGGAAGTACTAGATATAATCAAGTAAAATTTGTAACAAAATTTAAGGATGTTTATTTAGATCTAAATCATCTGCTGCCCAAGTTCCATCAGATTCAAATGAACAGAGTAATCAAAATAATTGAAAGACCAGTTTGAGCAAATTGATACCTAACTAATAAAGTACTTGAAATATAATCCATAAAATCCTAATAAAATTACTAAGGGTTTTTCCTAGTCTAAAACTTAGTCCATCCAATTTTCAAAACTTTTAACTAAGGTTTAGTGGCTGTGCTTTCATAATTGAGCTTCTACCCTAAAACTAGGGTTAGGGTTTTAAGGTGTCTACCTACCTCCAAATCCTCCAAGATTTCTACCAGAGAACTTAGGATTCATTACCTTCAACTCTACTTGGTTACAAGGTCACACAAGGGTATTTGCTCCTATGCCCTTCACAACACTCAAAAACCCTTCCCTAGGGTTTGAGTTTGAACCCTAGGGTAAATCAACCCTAAATCACACCATTTTCCTTAAGAGAGTGACATTAGCCATGTCAAGTCAGTGTCCAAAATTTCAGTCTCTGTTGAGGTGTTTTGACCACTCAAAACCCCAAGGGGGTGTTTGATCCTAAATAATCCTATAAGGATCAACCTAGGGTTGGATAAAAAACCTATTCAAAACATCTCCAAATGAGATGAAATTTTTACTAGAGCCTTAACATGCCCTCTATGACTACCCACCCAAATTTGGGGGGATTTTGAGGTGTTTAAGACACCTAAATAATTTATACATAGTTTATTCAATTTTTCCAAAAACTATAGAAAAATATTCTCCAAAAATTCCCATTTTTGGATAGGCCCTAGATATAGCTCATTTGGACAAGGGATGAAAGGTGGGCTTCCATTTGAACCTCAGGATAGCCCTAGGTATAGGTCCCACCAAAATGGGTGCTGTGGTCAAACAACTTACCCAATCGAGTTGAAATAAATTTTAGAATACTCTAGACTCGAAGGGCTACAACTTCTGTGACTGGCCATTTTTCCTAAAATGGCCTCTAAGTGTCTCATTAAATAGCATCAAAAAGAGCTTGATAAATCACTATATATTATATATAAATATAATAATTTAGTATTAAGGTTACTGTTCATCTTCTCAAAAAGCCCGAACCAGCAACCTAAAAATGCTTAAAACCTGTTGCTTGCAAATGGATTTCCCATCCACCTAGCCATCTCCCTGGTCGGCCACCACCACCACCACCTCCGTTAAGGTGAGGGCTATCGTTAGGGGGCGGCACGGCCGCCGGAGAGGTGGTTTCCGGCGAACCCGACCACCATAAATTTAAGAAAAACCATGGAAACGCTCACCCGATCCAGCTCTTTTGAGCCCGATTTCTCTCCTAATAATTCCTAAGATCTATCCATAGAAGAAAGAGTAGAGGAGGACCTTATTTGCGGTTTGGAGTCAAGCCGATCGTCGTGATGACATTTACGCGGTTGTGGCATCGCTGGAATTCTTCAACAGCAAGGTAATGAGCTCTAGCTTTATCGGGCAAGGGTGAAAACTTCCTATCTAAGTCTAGGGAGTCTTTTAAAGGAGAAACAAGGCTGTGGGTGGGGGTTTAAACTGTCCAGCCATTAATGCCTCCTTACATGCATGCTCGACCATGGTGGAGGGGAGCTGAAACGGCTCCAAAACAGCTAAGAGAAGACTGGAAACTCCTCCTCTCCCTAAGAGGAGTTGAATCCAGCCGTTTCAAGGGGGAGAGGATGGAGCCGAGCCTTAAAAGCTGTTAATGGCCATGCAAACCATCACTCGGCCATGGCTGGAAGGAGAGGAGTCGGCTGCCACGTGGCATTGACCGGTCAGACTCATAAAATAAGACTTTAACTAAGTCCTAATAAGAGAAAACGGCCAAGTAACGCATTCTGGCCCAATTCCTTGATCGGCCCGATTCACTGAACCATAAGCCAAGCTAAAAAAATTTCTAAGTAAAATGGCATTGAGTGAGCTCAGCTCACTCAACGCCATCTAGGCTACGACGTCTAGTGAGCTCTTGATTACTAGTTTTAGTCATCGTTTTGGGGTAATTAAAAGCCTAAAAGTCTAAGTTTATTTATATTTCATGCTTGTTACTTCATGATTTAATGTCTTTTCATAAAGTATAAATTCCTTATTTAATTATTTGTGTTATGCATTTTTATGTTTAATTTTATGATGTTTATGTTCTATGTTTAACTTGTGTTTTATTTTAAATATAAATATTTATATACTATGTTATGTTTGTTAAGTTTAGTTTAACCAATATTATATTATGTTATGTTATGTTTTATTTTCATTAATGTTATGTTATAAACAATTAACTAATGTTTGTTTTGTTTAATTTGTAGGTTCAAGCCCACCAAGTTGCTCTCCAACACACATGCAAACCTTTTTGGAGCAGCCCATGCAGCCCCTATAGCCAAACCCGAGCCCCTTCAATATGGTGCAGCCCTCAAGCCTACATGGATCAATATGGAGCAGCCCGACCACCATGCAGCCCCCTTCATGAAGCTCGGCCAGCCCACATCAAGCCTACCCGAGCCCCCCTCTTCATGGAGCAGCCCATGATGCATTCCTAGCCTCTACCCGAGCCCATTGAAGCCCATCAAAGCCTCCTTCATGCATGTGGCCAGCCACCTCATATATTCCCTCTCCCTCCTTATTAATTTAACACATGCATGCATGCACCTTCCCCTCCACTTCATGTCCTTCATTTCCTCCCCTCTTTCCCCTCATTAATTTTATACATGCACCTCCACATTCATGCATCCTCCATCATGCAAGGGTCGTCCACCCTCCTTTCCTCCCCTCTCTTTATCTCTCTCTCTTTTATTATTTTCCACCCTCGTTATTCTACATGCATTCCCCCTATCTATTTTTTTTATATTTTCATTCCCATAAATATAATGCAATGAATCTCTCCCTTATCTCTCTCCCCCATTTAAAGCCATGCATGAATCTCTCCCTTGATGTGGCCGGCCACCCCCCTTGGCTTCCCCCTCTTCATTCCCATCTAGAATCTTCCCTCTTCTCCTATATAAAGGACCCCTTCCCCCTTGTTTGAATTTAAGTAGTTTTTAGTGAAGTCTTTGTTTGGAAGTAGTTTTGGTAGAGTGATAGTTCAAGAGTGGTTCTTCCTTTGTTGTAATTCTATTTCATTGTTGTAATTTTCTTTATAATATAGTCTTCTCTTTTTTGTATTCTCTTCCTTTTTATCAAGCAATGAAAACATTTTCTCTTTCTTTTATTTTGGTCTTCTTTCTTACTATGCTTAGCTAAATAGTTTTTGTGCCCGATCGCGATAAGCTTTGCGATGAAATAATGCATTCTTAATTTTATGTTTGGATTTGTATTTTTCTATTTTTGATTCTTCCTTGATCTATTTTATGTCGACTCCGTATTTCTATTATACGGTAGTAGATTTCGATCTCATATTTGAATAGCCGAGAGGCTCGTGAATATGAAAGATCACTCAAGGAAGGAAGGAGTTGAACGCACCCCTAGAGATAGGATGACGTAAATCCTCCGGATTGGAGTCAAATCCAATAGTGCGGGTCACTTCGATAATGCGACTTTAGGCCATTTTGACTTGTAAAGAGATTTCGGTCAAAACGTCTATAAGTTAGGGGATTTAATGCTCTAGCGAGATTACTTCCTAATATCGGATCCATCACGGTCTTAATAGAATTACAAATGTTAAACTAATATATTCCGTTATTTTATTTAAAAGTGAATCGTCGATCGAGCACTTTTCTCGTAATAGTTTATTTTCTCTTTTTAACTTAGTTTATTTTCATTTTCAAAACTCATGAAACGGTCAGTAGGATAATCGATTCGTTGTAAGTAATAGTTCTTGTCTACCCTGAGTTTTTATACTACCTTGATATTTTTCATATCCTATGCTATATTTTGATAGGTACACTTGCCTTAATCGAGTATAGATTGGAGAATACGATTTTCTTTATCAAGTTTTTGGCGCCGTTGCCAGGGATATTTTTGGCAATATTACCAAAGCACCGTATTTATTACTTCTCCTAAAAAAACAAAAAAATTATTATTATTATAATTATAATTATAATTATTATTATATAATCCACCCACACCATCTAATTTCTACCCAACCTAAAATCTCTCGAAAAGGGTAAGGGGCTTTAAGCGCCACCATTTTACCTAGTACCTTGCAAACACATCACCGGGTAGCCCTTGGGAAGTTCGGGAGCCAATCCATTAAAAAAGTCTATTTTAAAAATTATATATAACAAAAAAAAATCAAAAATTTTTTTAATTTTTCTTTCTCTTTTTGGTAACAGTTTTTTTTATGGAATCATCATATTTTTTTGCGCTTTTTGCGGGTCGCCCAACTATATTTATTCTGAATGTCTTTCGGGAACCCCTCCCACTTTTGATTTTAATTTTTCTGGGGAAGGTCAAAATGGCCAATTTGACCATTACTCCAATTTTTATCCTACTTGGGAGGCGGGAAACCCGTATTTTTCTTATCATCTTGCCCCGCAAAGCGCCGCGCCTCCAAATTTTAATTTTAATTTTATCGATAATGGGTTTCTTGAATTGCAAACTTCTATTGATAATATTAATTCGCATTTCAAGACCATCATGTATTATCTTTCTCGTGAGGCCGCGCCTTTTTCTTCGTCTTCTCCGTCTCCTCCAATTTCTTCATGTAATGAGTCACCGGATATTCCGGCTTGTCTTATTCCTCTCGAGGAGGATAACTATTCGGATATCCCGGATTGTTTTCTTCCTCCTTTGGAAGACACCCCTATGGATATTCCGGTGTGTTTCTTACCCGTTGAGGATGACGAGACGTCTCCTATTTCTCCATCTGAAGACGTTTGTGATTCCATTTCGCTTCAAATTTTAACTGTTCAAAATTTTTCTAGTTGTAGCGAGTCTTTTTCTTCTTCTTTTATTTTAGATAATTCTTTTTTAGTCCTCTCTCCCCCTTCTTCTCCCGAAATTTCGCAATACTCTTCTTCTTCTTGTGAAATTTCCGATGATGAAATTTCTTCTTCTACTTCTTTTATTCCTCTTTCTATTTTTTCTTCTTTTTATTCTTCTTCTTTTGACGACCCATTCATTCCCATTCTACACACGACGGAGTTCTTCTATAACTCCGTCCGTTCATTTTTGGGCGTCATTCTCTTGAAGTTTCAACCGCATGTCGGTGCGATTCTTCAATTTTTCTTTTTTCTGATTTACTCTCCTAAGCGCATACTTAGGGAGTTACCACTTCACTTTAGTTTTTATTTTCCATTTAGCTAACAAATAACATCGGGCTCAGCCGACGTTAAATAGAGGGCGCTCTTGGGAGGCACCCCTTGCTTATCCTTTTTGTTCTTTCTTTCTCTTTTTGTTTTTTTTTGCAGGAATAAAACCCCCGGCGGTTCGTTTGGCTCCATCATTTCCTCTCTTCTTTAGGCCTGATTCGGTGTCCAGCTCAAGCATGGGAGAGCGACATCTACATTCCGCCTTATGACTCCGGGGAAGTCGTTTTTTTTTACTTTATTGCACCCCCCTCCCCATTCTTCTTCCTTCTTCTTTCTTATTTTTATTTTTCATTGAGGACAATGTAAAATTTAAGCATGGGGGAGGTTTAGTTAATTTTATTCTTCGTTTTTCTTTCAAAAAATTTTTTTTCAAAAAAAATAGTATAGTTATTTTAAGCTTTTTAATAGTATTACTTTTTATTTAACTTAATCAAAAATCCAAAAAAATTATAAAATGCAAAACCCAAAAAAATCAAAAATTCAAACCCAAAAAAAAATGAAAAATATCAAAAAAAAAAATATATATAATAAACCTCAAGCTTAGCTTTTGTTATTTTTAGAACTTTAGTTTGAGTCAGTTTATAAGCATTTTTATTTGCTAATCTTTTATTTCATCATATTTAGTTAATTTTAATATTTAGTGATTTAGTTTTGAGGATAATCTTATGATTTTAATTTGCTTAGAGTAATTTATTTAGCACTTTTTCTCTTTTATTTTAAATAGTTTCAATTTTGTAGTAATTTTGCTAAACAATTTTGGATTCTAATGATTATTACTTCATGCTTTTAGATTCTTAGGAAATCTCAATCTACTAGTAGTTGCTCTCTAGTATTTTAGTTTATTTTCTAAAAATTTTGTTTAACTCCTATTCTTACCCAATTCTCGTTTTCTTTTATTTGTTAGATCATATGTCATGGGAATAAGGAGATGTTAGTTCCTTATTCTCTGGTACACATATGCAACCCAAAAATGAAGAGAGGAATTAAAAGTTCATATATGTCGGGGGAAGTGATAGGATGTTAGTCTTTCATTTTCTGGTATTACATATATTATTAGAAAAAAAACAAAATTGTGTGGGGTGTGAAAAAAAATAATGATGATCACCTCCAATCAAAGACCTCTTCATGTTAATTTCCCCCCAAACCCCTTAGCCAATATCATTGCCTTGGTTTTTAAATTAAAATATGTGGAGAGCATAACTAGTAGGTTGTCTTCTTCCTTAAGTTTCTTTTAAGTCATGGTTTTTATAATCCTAATCTAACCTTGTTTGCACTTTACTCCATTTTGAATGCTAGTTAATTTATTAGAGAATTTTTGGCTAAATTCTTCTCTCTTTTCATTTTAATTTCATAATTTAAGACTTAATTCATAAATCTCTAAATTTTAATTTTGGCTAGATTTTGATGTAAATAATTTTTTAGTTTAATTAGAAATTTTATAATGCCTTTTAAATATTTCTCTTCCTTTTGCTATGGAATAGCAAAAGTCTAAGCATGGGGGAGTTTGATGACTAGTTTTAGTCATCGTTTTGAGGTAATTTAGTAGCCTAAAAGTCAAAGTTTATTTATATTTCATGCTTGTTACTTCATGATTTAATGTCTTTTCATAAAGTATAAATTCCTAGTTTAATTATTTGTGTTATGCATTTTTATGTTTAATTTTATGATGTTTATGTTCTATGTTTAACTTGTGTTTTATTTTAAATATAAATATTTATATACTATGTTATGTTTGTTAAGTTTAGCTTAACTAATATTATATTATGTTATGTTATGTTTTATTTTCATTAATGTTATGTTATAAACAATTAACTAATGTTTGTTTTGTTTAATTTGTAGGTTCAAGCCCACCAAGTTGCTCTCCAACACACATGCAAACCTTTTTGGAGCAGCCCATGCTGCCCCTATAGCCAAACCCAAGCCCCTTCAACATGGTGCAGTCCTCAAGCCTACATGGATCAATATGGAGCAGTTCGGCCACTATGAAGCCCCCTTCATGAAGCTCGGCCAGCCCACATCAAGCCTACCCGAGCCACCCTCTTCATGGAGCAGCCCATGATGCAACCCTAGCCTCTACCCGAGCCCATTGAAGCCCAACAAAGCCTCCTTCATGAATGTGGCCGGCCACCTCATATATTCCCTCTCCCTCCTCATTAATTTAACACATGCATGCATGCACCTTCCCCTCAACTTCATGTCCTTCATTTCCTCCCCTCTTTCCCCTCATTAATTTTATACATGCACCTCCACATTCATGCATCCTCCATCATGCAAGGGCCGGCCACCCTCCTTTCCTCCCCTCTCTTTCTCTCTCTCTCTTTTATTATTTTTCACCCACTTTATTCTACATGCATTCCCCCCTATCTATTTTATTTTTATATTATCATTCCCATAAATATAATGCAATGAATCTCTCCCTTATCTCTCTCCCCCATTTAAAGCCATGCATGAATCTCTCCCTTGATGTGGCCGGCCACCCCCCTTGGCTTCCCCCTCTTCATACCCATCTAGAATCTTCCCTCCTCTCCTATATAAAGGACCCCTTCCCCCCTTATTTGAAGTTAAGTAGTTTTTAGTGAAGTCTTTGTTTGGAAGTAGTTTTGGTAGAGTGATAGTTCAAGAGTGGTTCTTCCTTTGTTGTAATTCTATTTCATTGTTGTAATTTTATTTATAATATAGTCTTCTCTTTTTTGTACTCTCTTCCTTTTTATCAAGCAATGAAAACATTTTCTTTTTCTTTTATTTTGGTCTTCTTTCTTACTATGCTTAGCTAAATAGTTTTTGTGCCCGATCGTGATAAGCTTTGCGATGAAATAATGCATTCTTAATTTTATGTTTGGATTTGTATTTTTCTATTTTTGATTCTTCCTTGATCTACTTTGTGTCGACTCCGTATTTCTAGTATACGGTAGTAGATTTTGATCTCATATTTGAGTAGCCGAGAGGCTCGTGAATATGAAAGATCACTCAAGGAAGGAAGGAGCTGAATGCACCCCTAGAGATAGGATGACGTAAATCCTCCGGATTGAAGTCAAATCCAATAGTGCGGGTCACTTCGATAATGCGACTTTAGGCCATTTTGACTTGTAAAGAGATTTCGGTCAAAACGTCTATAAGTTAGGGGATTTAATGCTCTAGCGAGATTACTTCCTAATATCGGATCCGTCACGGTCTTAATAGAATTACAAATGTTAAACTAATTTATTCCGTTATTTTATTTAAAAGTGAATCGTCGATCGAGCACTTTTCTCATAATAGTTTATTTTCTCTTTTTAACTTAGTTTATTTTCATTTTCAAAACTCATCAAACGGTTAGTAGGATCATCGATTCGTTGTGAGTAATAGTACTTGTCTGCCCCGAGTTTTTATATGACCTTGATATTTTTCATATCCTATGCAATATTTTGATAGGTACACTTGCCTTAATCGAGTATAGATTTGAGAATACGATTTTCTCTATCAGCTCTACTCACTCAAGGCCATCCATGCTACGGCGTCGAGTGAGCTCTACTCACTCAACGCCATCCAGGATACAGCGTTGAGTGAGCTTTGCTCACTCAACGCCATCCAGAAAATGGCCCTTCCAGACTATGGTGTTGAGTGGGATCTGCTCACTCAACGCCGCCCAGACTATGGCATTGAGTGAGCTCAGCTCACTCAACACTATCCAAGACAATGGCGTTGAGTGAGCTCATCTCACTCAACGCCATCCAGATTTTGGTGTTGAGTGAGCTGTGCTCACTCAACGCCAACCAGACTATGGCATTGAGTGAGCTCAGCTCACTCAACGCCATCAAGATTTTGGTGTTGAGTGAGCTGTGCTCACTCAACGCCACCCAGACTATGCCATTGAGTGAGCTCAGCTCACTCAACGCCATCCAGATTTTGGTGTTGAGTGAGCTGTGCTCACTCAAAGCCACCCAGACTATGGCGTTGAGTGAGCTCAGCTCACTCAACGCCATCCAGATTTTTGTAACGCCACCCAGACTATGGCGTTGAGTGAGCTCAGCTCACTCAACGCCATCCAATCAACACCAGATGGAGTTGAGTGCAGTCACTGCACTCAACGCCATTCAACTTATGGCATTGAGTGCACCCGACGCACTCAACGCCAACCCACCTACAAGATGGCGTTGAGTGCAGTCAGTGCACTCAATGCCATACTGCTTCCGGCGTTGAGTTCACTCGACGCACTCAATGCCTGAGTCCCAATCTTATTTTAAACAAGTTTCTGACCTTCTATTTGGAGACCAAGGTGGATTTTCACCTTCTTACCTAAGCTCTCTTTGTCTTTTCAGTTTCCTAGGGTTTTTTCATGACCTAGTCATGGCAAAACCACTCCCAGGGGTCTAGCCGGAAATGGGATGTTACACCATGTCTTTTAATCATGTTTTTTAGTTTTGTTTTGAACCGTGGACTGCTTGCAATCTCGTGAACTGATTTCATTGGTTAACTGTTGTTACTTTTATTATCTTAGGTCTCGCCTAGCGAGAACGTTCTTTGCTTTCGCGCTTGTCATACCGTGCGACTCTTACGCGAACTAGGGCTGTCGATTAATCACTGTCAATTCGGGCAGGGGACCGAGGTGTCGTTGACCTAGGGCGTGACAGCTGTACCTCCACTGCCTTTTCTGGGAAAATCATCATTTATCACGGCTTCCTATAAATAGGTGGATTCACCCACCACATTTATTTCCCTGATCCGAAACCTCCCCTCTCTTCTTTTCGCTTTCGCGCTCTGCCGAGAACGTCTTGCTCTCGCCTCCCTTCCCTTGCTTCTCGGCTGGTCTCTCCCTCTCGCCTCCTTTCTTGTGATTTCGCCTTTGAATACTTTAGACATAATGCCTGGCGAGAACGAGGGACGTTCTCATTGCGTGGAAACTTTCCGTAGGCACCGATTTTCGTCGTGTCGTCTGACCTTGGATGAGTATCAGCTGATTACATCCCGGTACGTTCCCGCCAGCTTCGCCGCGAGAAACCCAGACAATAACGATAGGAGGAATACTGTGCGAGAGGGGGATCTCGCGATCCCCCTTGAACACTTCGAGGTTGGCTTTTGCCTCCCTCTTTGGCCAGAGATGCGCCTCACCCTCCCCTATTATGGAGTCATTCCCACGCAGCTGAATCCAAATTCGGTCGTCATCCTTGTAGCGTTCATCTGCTACATGCGATCCGAATGTATAGAGTTCAACCTTTCGATCTTCTGGAAGCTGTTTACCTTCCGCGCGAAGGGAGGAGTCGTCTTCTTCTCCGGACAGCTGCTTAAAACAACTGGTCTCGCCAACAAGCATCATCACTGGGGCGAGAAATTTGTTTTCATCTCCGGTGACTTCGGGAACATCCCGCTTGTGCCTGTCAAGTATTAGGATGCCGCTTACAAGCCGCCATCCCTGGGGTCCCGCGAGGGCATGCTCCTCGAATTCTTTGGGACCAAGGAGTTTGACGTCCCCTTCCTTAGGCGGGACGTCGACTCTCTTCCCCCCATTCCTCCTAGCAAAGGTGAGATCTCATCTCTTCTTTCTTTTGTTCGGTGTTTGCGCGTCCCTCCTCGATGCTGACTGTTGTCCGTTGTATTTGTAGAAGAGCGGGAGATCCCCTTGCGCTAGCCCTTCCCTGAGACGCCAACTGCCAAAGGCTAGACTGCGTGAGATATGTTGGCTCTCGCGAAATCTGCGGCCTGCGCTTGTCGGGACGAGCCAGCTCCGCCTCCGTCGTCTGGTGCCGGGAAGCGGAAACCTAGTGGCTTTTCGTATCAGCGGATGAAGAGGCCGAACCCGTCCGCCACCGAGAAGGGGAAGTCCAAGATGCCTTCGTCTGCACGACCTCTCCCGCCGGGAAGGTCTTTTTCCGAGATTTTAGTGGCGGTCAGCGAGATGAGGGACGTCCCCAGGAGCAGTGCTGGGGCCCCTGCCGAGAACCCCCCCGGCCGCGATCGAGGCGGGTGGCGAGGTTGGAACTGAGGTAGTGGCTGCCGATAGTTCTGCCCAGCCTCTGTCCAAGCCTGTGTCGATGGGGCACAGGAACTTTGGCTTAGGCGTGAAGAGCCTGGATGCGGAAGGGAAACCCTTGTTGCAATGGGACCCGGAGGCCAACCGAGTATCCCTCTCGACGTTGCTCCCGAGCTGGGCAGAGCGTGACGAGGTCACCGGAGAGGCCTTTGCGCTGGGCTATGGCCTCTACAGCCGGGATTTCGCGGGCCTATACGACCAACTGCCCACTCGCCTCCTCGCCTTCGACTCCACCCAGGTTCTGATGTGTGGGCTCGAGCTTGCGCACATATGTGCTCACCGAAGCATCACCATCGACCGAAACTTCCTCGATATGTATAAGGCGAGAGAGGAAGCGGTGGCTTGGGTGGCGGCCCTGAAGACCGAGCTAGAGGATGCCAAACGCCTGTTGTCCCTGCGCCCGGCGGAGGAGGTAAGCGAGACCCTTTCTGACATTAGTTCTCTCCCCTGAGATCCATACCCTCATTCTCGCTGCTGATCGCATGCTTTTTATGCAGGACTCCCCGCAGGTCATGGTGCTTCGCACGTGGCTGTCCGGGGTGGAGTGCGAAAACGCCCTGCTGAAGGACCAAGTCATGTGCTTGGAGACGGCGGTAGCTGCGGTCTCGCCCCCTCCTCCGCTCGATGAAAGGCTGAAGAGCCGGAATTACTCCGAGTATGATATCGACAAGCTCTTGCAGGTCAACGCCCAGGCGACAGCCAGATTGATGATCGAGACACTGCGGGACATGGGATTCCTGGACGAGGGTGGCAAGACCCTAACTGCTCCCCAGCTCGTTCCCTTGCTCTTCGAGCCAATCCCAAAGCCCATAGGCGCGCCCTATTCTCCACCTATGGAGGTCTCGCGACCTCACAATGCTGCCGACGAGGCTGTCGGCGAGACGCCAAGGGAGAATTCGGGCGAGAGCTCCCGCAATAGCTCAAGTTGGAGCTCGTGCGGCTACAATGCGTCTCCTTGAAGTCCTTTTCCTTTTTCCTTTTCTTTGATTTGTAATGGGCGAGAGGCTTCCCCTTTTTGTAATATTGTAAACAATATATAATATAAATGTTGGAACTTTGCTCCCCCCTTTTTTCTAATTTGTTAAAAATGAATGTTGTTCAAGAATGTTTCCGCCCAAGGCCCCTGGCCCCCTCTAGGATAGTCTCTTAGAGGCTGATAAGTGAGAATCTGCCGAGAGCTCAAGGAAAAAACACGTCGTTCCCGCATTCTGCCGAGAATCATTTGTCAAGGGCGTTGCCCCTGGCCACCCTATTTTAAGGGAAGTCCCCCTTTATTATCTTGCACGGTCGGTCGGGACTTTGCGCCTAGACCCTCTCCTTCTCCGACCAAGGATCCACCACCAAAGTCTCCTTGCCGGGAACTTCTTTTGCCGAGATCCCCTTACCTGATACATCTCGGCCGAGATTTCTCCACGCCAAGACCCCACCTAATCAAGGAGATCCTCAATCCTTTTGTTCTGCCTATCCCCCACAGGCGAGCCTTCGGACCTATCAGCTAGATGAGAGCCTGCGCAGCAGGTCAACCTGGGACCAAGCCGAACTCGTGGTGTCAATGAAGTTCTCAAAACCAAACCTCTCCCCCACAGGAGATCCTTCGGACCTACCAGTTAGATGAGAGCCTGCGCAGCGGGTCTACCTGGGGCCGAGCCGAGCTCGGGGTGTCGATGAAGTTCTCAAAACCAAACCTCTCCCCCACAGGCGAGCCTTCGGACCTGCCAGCTAGATGAGAGCCTACACAGCGGGTCTACCAGGGGCCGAGCTGAGCTCGGGGTATCGATGAAGTTCTCAAAACATAAGACCTCTCCCACACAGGCGAGCCTTCGAACCTGCCAGCTAGATGAGAGCCTGCGCAGCGGGTCTACCTGGGGCCGAGCCGAGCTCGGGGTGTCGATGAAGTTCTCAAAACAAAGCCTATCCCCCACAGGCGAGCCTTCGTACCTGTCAGCTAGATGAGAGTCTGCGCAGCGGGTCTACCTAGGGCCAAGCCGAGCTCGGGGTGTCGATAAACTTCTCAAAACAAAACCTCTCCCCCACAGGCGAGCCTTCGAACCTGCCAGCTAGATGAGAGCATGCGCAGCGGGTCTACCTAGGGCCGAGCCGAGCTCGGGGTGTCGATGAAGTTCTCAAAACATAAGACCTCTCCCCCACAGGCGAGCCTTCGGACCTGCCAGCTAGATGAGAGCCTGCGCAATGGGTCTACCTGGGGCCGACCCGAACTCGGGGTGTCGATGAAGTTCTCAAAACCAAACCTCTCCCCCACAGGCGAGCCTTCGGACCTGTCAGCTAGATGAGGGCCTGCGCAGTGTAACATCCCATTTCCGGCTAGACCCCTAGGAGTCGGTTAGTTGTGACAAAACCCTAGAAAGCCCAAAATTTGAAATAAAGCGATCAATATTTTCGGGTCACGGGTTGGTCACGCCCGTGACCGACCCGTCACGCCCATGACTTGGGCGTGACTACTTCGACGATCGTCGATCTCCACGAGCCGATCTTCGAACGTGCTGTCTGGGCATGTCACGCCCGTGACCAAGGTGTCACGCCCGTGACTATGGGCGTGACCCCATCGACTATCGTCGATCGCCGTGAGACGTTCGTCGACCTTGCGGCCCGGGCATGTCACGCCCGTGACATGAGTGTCACGCCCGTGACCTAGGGCATGACCAGCCTTCGACGATCGTCGATCTCAATTCGACGATCGTCGACCTCGAAATTTGCCATTCGGGCATGTCACGCCCGTGACCTAGAGGTCATGCCCGTGACCTAGGGCGTGACCAGCCTTCGACGATCGTCGATCTCAATTCGACGATCGTCGACCCAAAATCTGCCGTTCGGGCCTGTCACGCCCGTGACCCAAGGTGTCACGCCCGTGACCATCCATTGACGATCGTCGATCTCAGTTCGACGATCGTCGAACCCAGAATTGGCTATTCTATAATTTTATAATAAATGAGGAAGATATGGTCCAATAGGAAGCCGCCAGCTGGACACACCTGTTCAGTTTCCACCATTTCTTATCCCTTCACTGTAACCGAAACGTTAAGGGGAGAACCTTCATGGCCATAAAGGCTTTACCCATTCACCTTCCCACTTTCTGACTTATAAAAGCCCACCTGGAACCAGAGGAGAAGGTTACACGCTCAAGCAAACGGGTCAGACCTTTGTTCTTGCTGTAGGAGAAGTTCAGCAACGCCACCAACGCGCCATGGCACCCCGTCGTTCTTCTCGCCTTCAAACCGCGAACAAGGTCCTCCTCTGCTTCTTCTCTTTCATGGGTAGATCTTAGGATCCTTAGAAAGGAGGTTCGCGCTCAACGGAGCCGGACCCGTCTCTCGTTTTCATGAGAAAACCATGTAAAAGGTATTTTTGAGTTCGCCGGAAACCGCCACCTCCGGCGGCCAAACCACCGCCGACCGATAGCCATCGCCTCAACGGAGGTGGTGGTGGTGGTGGCTGGCCAGGGAAGTGACCGAACGGCAGGCGACGGATCACGGAATGCTTACAGGAAAAATGGGTTTTCTTGTCTGTTTTCGGGTTCATGAAGAAGTTGAACAGTAGAATCAATATTATAATCCATAGATTATTATATATTACATAATGGAAAAATAGGTTATTCGAATGTATTTTTGAGACTGCAAAATGAGGCACTTAGAGGCTGAATTAGGAAAAATGACCAGTCACAAAAGTTGTATCCCTCTGGGTCTACTTTAATATAAAATTGATTTTATTCAATTTGGGTTAGTGGTTTGACCACAGCACTCATTTTGGTGGGATCAAGACCTAGGCTAACCAGAAATTGAAATGGTTGCCCACGGTTCATAACATGTCCAAATGACTTGAAATTTGGGCTGAAGGTCTATAATATGTATATCGAGAGGCTGTCCAAAAATGGGAATTTTTGGAGATACTTTGCCTAAAGTTTTTGTTTTAATTTAATAAACTTAGAGGAATTTATTTAGATGGTCAAATGACCTCCAAACCCTCCCAAATTTTGGTGAGTGGTCCCTGGCTATAAAACCTAGGTCTGTGTAAAATTCCAATTGATTTGGAGGAGTTTTTGGGTGAGAAATCTTCTACCCTTAACTAGGCGTTAGAGAGACACCTTTTAATAAAAAGTGCACTGAGAATTTGGAAAGGTCAAATCGCCTCAACAGAGGCTGATTTTCTGATCTCTGACTTAGAATGGTGTTATAACCTGCGTGGAGAAAAATGGAGTGGTTTAGGGTTGGTTTACCCTAGGATCCAAACTCAAATCTTAAATGAAGGGTTTTGAGGTTTGTGAAGGACATAGGAGCAAAAGCTCTTATATGCCCTTGAAATTTGGAGGAGAGTGGCATGATATGCTGAAAACCCTCTGGTTGAAATGGTGAAGGAATTGGAGGTAATTGGGTACCTCGGAAGTTGAGAGTTTGAATTAGGATAGAAATGTAATTTAGTTATTTTAAGCACTAAATCTAATCCAAAAATTATGAAACTCGGGAGGAGAGGGTTTTAGGATGTTTTAAACTTATGGTAATTTTCCTGGAATTTTTTGATTAATAAATATTATACTTCATGTGTTAAAGGATTATTAGCCCGAATTGTTGTTTCAAATATTTGGAGGTTTTAAATTAATTATAATCAGTTAAAATTCTGGATTTAGATCTTGACCAGTAGAACATTGATCACTGGATTTTTATAGAATTTTTATGTTGAGTAAATCTAGTACTTTATTCACAGATGATAGAAAGGGCTTTTATGTTTAAAAATTAATTATGGATAAAATACTTGCTGGAAAATTATGAGACTTGGCCAGTGCTAATTTTATGCATTTATCTGCATGTCATAAATTATTTATAATTTTTGGAAGAATATTTTCTGTACTTGATTCATAAACAACAGAAGTTAGAGATTATTTCTAAAATAGTTTTCATGCCCTTTTTATGATAGAAAAATTATGATACTTAGGAATTAACCTACTGAGATAACCTAGTATTTATCATAAATTTGCTGGACATCTTGCATGAGAACTTAGGGTAGTTCATGTTCAAACCGGTAGTCCTTGGGATTTTCGAGGAATTTAATTAAATGCCAAATAAATTAGGAAAATTTCCATTTTCTGGACTTAGGTCATTTATATCATGGTAAGTCTCCAGTAAATAATTTAGGGCATTTGGATGAGTAATGGATCATTGCATAACCGGTTCGACATATAGCCTAGGTCGGTCTGCATATAGCAATTGTGAATTGAAATAAGACATGATCTAAGGAAGACATTGGAGTTAAATAATTCATTTTGTTTGGGTGGGCAATAGTGGAGGAAATCGCAATAGGAAGATATAAAGAGTAGTGAGTAGTGGTGATAGCTAGAGTTAAGAGGTGCTCGGGTTGGGCGAAAGATCGCTTTTCCCGAAGAGAGGAAGGTTAAAAATTATCCTAGGATAGTCTATTGTAATATGAGAAGGGAATCGGGCTAAGGGAAATTAACCAATAATATTAAGTGCCTTGCGAAAGGGAACTTCGGGTTGTAATGCCGCCGTCTTGGTTCCTAGTGCCCCTTGAGAGCCCTTTACGGGGTATACCGGGGGCAGTCCTGGGCTAACGTAATCTGTAATAATAATCTGGCAAGAGTAACTTAGTAACTAGGATTGCACTTTTCACAAACACTGTTGGTACAGGAAGATTGATGAGAGCTTTGGCTCGGTTGGTTAAGAGACGGACGGGATGGTCCGGGGAGCTTCGGCTCGGTCGGTTTGGAGACGGACGGGATGGTCCGGGGAGCTTCGGCTCGGTTATTTTGGAGACGGACGTTTTGGTCCGGGGAGCTTCGGCTCGGTTTTTGTGTGTTTGCGATTAAACTTGCATGTGCATAATATGGGAAAAGTTAAGGTGGTGGGTTTTACGATATCGGGGAGTTCGATTGCACCGACACCGATATCGTTGACTCGGCGAGGTGGTTAGCACTTCGCCAACAGAAGTCCGGTGCGCCAGCCGGCAAGAGTACGCAGGCGTCCGCTTAGTGCACCAAGCATTGAGGAGTACGATAGGTCAGACCAGTGGTGCTTTTACTGGTTTTGAGGTGGGCGAGGCCCAACCCACCGCTTCCGTCTGCCACTACGGAGGTATCCTGGGAGGTAACGGCTCCGAAAGGGGGAACTAAAGGTCTGTGTGCACAGAGTCGGGTGTGTGAGTTGCACTTGCATGTTTCATCATACCCACTAGCATGTCATAGCATAATCGATTCATTTAACCCTGACACCTAAAGTATAAGTGGTATGGGACGCTTATACAATAGGACCTGCAAAACGACCCCTTGGTCTATAAGCTTGTGTGGGCAAGTTTATAAATAAAAGGTTAATTTCAATATATAACAACCATTGCTGTTTGATAACCGACACCCCAACGTATAAGTGGTATGGGACACTCTATACGATGGGAGCCTTGCAAAAGATCCCTTTTGCCTATGTGTTCTCGCATAAGTGAAGGTTTAAATTCATATATTTGCTTTTCTTATTGCTAGACCTATTATAACAATCATATTAACTGCTCAACGAATACATCTTGCTAGATTAAGTCCATAGTCACCTGTTTCTTGATTTATCTCTACCATCATGTCCTTCCCTTTCTTCCTCCCCGCTCGGTACCTAGGAGCCATGGGGGAAGGGGTAGGGGATGATAGGGCTTAGTCTTTATGACTAACGGTTTTCGAACCGCATCATTTAGGGGATCGTGGAGCCCAGCATGGAGGAGCAGCCCCAGAGATCGGTGCGCCTAGAGATAGGGCAGTCTAGCTCCGGAGTTCACACAGCCGGGACCGTGAGTCTCGACCTTGAGTAGTTTCTATTTTCGCTTTCGCATGAGAGACTTGTAGTGAGGACATATTGTACCGGGCATAAGCCCGTATTTATAGTACTCTGATGATTTCTGTGGACACTCCCTTCGTGGAGATTTTATCTTATTTATATGTGATGTATTATTGTGGATTGCATTGTTCTTACTTCAATAATTATGCTACTTTTCTGTGATCGAATTGGCCGGCAGAATCGGCGCCTTGTGGTGATGACCCTTCAGGACGTGAAGGAGTCACCGCAAAGCGGCGGTTCTGGGCCTAAGACCCCGGTGGTTAGAAAAGAAAAAAAATGGGGGGATACAAGTGGTATCAGAGCGAAACATCGATCAGAAGGAAGTAGCAGTCCACAAACCCTGGGTCACCCCCGCTCGAGTTTAGTTTGGGGACAAACTAAGCAGCGGAAGCAGTGGTGTGTCCATATGGTGATCACATATAAATTGTCCACTTCTTCAACAAATGAAATTCTTCTTTGTAGCTTGAGGCAAACCCTGCCCCCAGCAGGGAGATCCTTCGGCTGTAAAGACCTCTTCTTGTAATTCTCTAGTCAATAGGTTAGACTCAACCGCTAGGATACGTGACTAACCTGACAACTTATACTGTGCCCTAGTCCAAAACAGACCTTAAGTATGAATTTGGTTAGGTAAGGAAATACCTAAAGAGATTAAAGGAGGAGTTTAATAGGTGAATGGATACCTAAGACAAAAACTCTGGTGTCCCTAACAAGGATTACTCAATCTATTGGAACTGACCAATAATCCATTATCAGAATGGTAGAAGACAAGTAGTCTTAACTCTCGTACCGGTAATAAGATTACTCGGAGACAACCACCAAGACAAACACCGAGGGTCGGATAGGAATTCAAGTTCGGAAGATACCCATTTGGGATTAGGAACATTTTGACCGGGATAAGGTTGTCATAAATGTGACTCAGAGAGTTTTATGTATAAAGTATATCAACAAGTTTCAGGTTGGAACCCTAAGTCGAAGATTGATGCCCTAGGGATTGTACACCCAACTGGGACGGAGATAACATGGTAATATAAAAGATGCTTAGCCCAAGATAGGTAGGGGCTTATCTTTTGTTTATTGGGGGCTAAACTTTTGTTTATTGGGCAAATTAGTATTGGCTTGGGTTCCCTCGGACCTAGTTTAGGGAATGTGGCACTTCCGAAGCTGGGCCCAAAGTTATGTCCATGGAGCTAGTCCGGTCATTCAGAGATATGCAGATATCCCTAGTGTCCGAGGATGATCCAGAGCTGTATAGGGAGTATCTGGCATCGATGGTGGCCATAGACGATATTCGGGGTCGCATTCGGGACGGACAGAGGACAGATGCATGGGCAGAGTCGATGTTCCGAGCTTTGGAGGAAGGTTCGACAGGAGATTATTCCCTGAGAGATGGTTTGCTCCACTTCAGAGGCAGAGTATATATACCCGCAGGAGGCCAGATCCGAGAGGATATTATGATGGAGGCGCATTGCAGCCGGTACTCGGTACACCCGGGGATCACAAAGATGACCGCTGATTTGAAGAGGACGATGTTTTGGCCGGGCATGAAGAAGGACATTATGTACTTCGTGACCCATTGCGAGGCGTGTCAGTTGGTGAAGGCGGAGTGCTGGAACCCCGCAGGATTGTTACAGCCACTCCCGGTGCCGGAGTGGAAGTTTGACGATATAGTGATGGATTTTATACATGGTCTTCCCCGGTCTCGGACAGGGAATGACTCGATTTGGGTGATTGTCGATCGGTTGATGAAGGTGGCCCGCTTTGTACCGATCAGGAAGGATGACTCGGTGGGAGTGCTGGTACGGAAGTTTGTGGAGCAGTATGTCCGATATCATGGCGTGCCCCGGACGATAGTGTCGGACCGCGATGGACGGTTTACATCCAGGGAGTTGCGGTCAATGCAGGCATATTTGGGCACCCGGTTGACTTTTAGCACGGCCTTCCACCCTCAGACGGATGGGCAGACCGAGCGCACCAACCGGACCTTGGAGGATTTACTACGGCTGTGTATATTGGACCGAGGGGAGCCGTGGGAGAAGATGTTACCGTTGGTCGAGTTCTCCTATAATAATAGCTACCAGTCCAGCATCAGGATGGCACCTTATGAAGCCTTGTATGGAAGAAAATGTAGGACCCTGCTTTCTTGGGTTCAAGACGAGGATCCGAAGCTGTTGGGATCGGATTTTGTGGAAGACACCGAGGCTCAGGTGAGACTGATCAGAGATAGGATGTTGGAGGCGCAGAGCAGACATGCTAAATACTATGACGCCCGGCATCGTCAGGTGGTGTTTCGGGTAGGGGATCGAGTGTTCTTGAAGATCCGGCCCATGCACGGAGTCTCACGGGTGCGCGGTCGGATGAAGAAACTCAGCCCTAGGTATATGGGCCCTTACCGGATCCTAGAGCGGATCGGACCCCTAGCCTACAGGCTAGAGTTGCCACCAGAGCTGGCAGCTCTACACGACGTCTTCCACATCTCTTCGCTGAGAAGGGCTCTACTACGCCCGGAGCAGCAGATTTTGACCACCGAAGGGCCGGTAGCTTCAGACCGATCTGTTCACTTGGAGCCGGTTCGGATCGACGACAAAGGAGTGCGGATCTTGCGCCGCAAGAAGATCCCCTTAGTCAAGGTTCTGTGGAGAAACCACGGTCAGGAGGAGCACACCTGGGAACCGCAGGATCTGATGAGGCAAAGATACCCGGAGTTGTTCAGTCAGGTACATTTCACCACCTCTCGATATACTATAGACTGCCTTCTTGTTTTGGAATGTTAAGACTAGATAAGGAAAATCCAGGACCTAGGCATGCGCACTTAATCAGAAAGGTAGGGGCAAATCTTTTGTTTATTGGGGAGATTGTCTTCGATATCAAACGAACAGTCGCCTGAACCCAATAGAAAGATCGTATGGGATGTTACAAGTTTAATTTATTCCGATAGAAATCCCCATAGGCTCAACCTCAATTTCGGGGACGAAATTTTTGTTTTGTTTATTGGGATTTGTAACATCCCATTTCCGGCTAGACCCTTAGGAGTCGGTTAGTTGTGACAAAACCCTAGGAAGCCCAAAATTTGAAATAAAGCGATCAATATTTTCGGGTCACGGGTTGGTCACGCCCGTGACCGACCCGTCACGCCCGTGACTTGGGCGTGACTACTTCGACGATCGTCGATCTCCACGAGCCGATCGTCGAACGTGTTGTCTGGGCATGTCACGCCCGTGACCAAGGTGTCACGCCCGTGACCAAGGTGTCACGCCCGTGACTATGGGCGTGACCCCATCGACGATCGTCGATCGCCGTGAGACGATCGTCGACCTTGCGGCCCGGGCATGTCACGCCCGTGACATGAGTGTCACGCCCGTGATCTAGGGCGTGACCAGCCTTCGACGATCGTCGATCTCAATTCGACGATCGTCGACCTTGAAATTTGTCGTTCGGGCATGTCACGCCCGTGACCTAGAGGTCACGCCCGTGACCTAGGGCGTGACCAGCCTTCGACGATCATCGATCTCAATTCGACGATCGTCGACCCAAAATCTGCCGTTCGGGCCTGTCACGCCCGTGACCCAAGGTGTCACGCCCGTGACCATCCATCGACGATCGTCGATCTCAGTTCGACGATCGTCGAACCCAGAATTGGCTATTCTGTAATTTTATAATAAATGAGGAAGATATGGTCCAATAGGAAGCCGCCAGCTGGACACACCTGTTCAGTTTCCACCGTTTCTTATCCCTTCACTGTAACCGAAACGTTAAGGGGAGAACCTTCATGGCCATAAAGGCTTTACCCATTCACCTTCCCACTTTCTGACTTATAAAAGCCCACCTGGAACCAGAGGAGAAGGTTACACGCTCAAGCAAATGGGTCAGACCTTTTTTCTTGCTGTAGGAGAAGTTCAGCAATGCCACCACCGCGCCATGGCACCCCGTCGTTCTTCTCACCTTCAAACTGCGAACAAGGTCCTCCTCTGCTCCTTCTCTTTCATGGGTAGATCTTAGGATCCTTAGAAAGGAGGTTCGCGCTCAACGGAGCCGGACCCGTCTCTCGTTTTCATGAGAAAACCATGTAAAAGGTATTTTTGATTTCGCCGGAAACCCCCACCTCCGGCGGCCAAACCACCGCCGACCGATAGCCATCGCCTCAACGGAGGTGGTGGTGGTGGTGGCTGGCCAGGGAAGTGACCGAACGGCCGGCGATGGATCACGGAATGCTTACAGGAAAAATGGGTTTTCTTGTCTGTTTTCGGGTTCATGAAGAAGTTGAACAGTAGAATCAATATAATAATCCATAGATTATTATATATTACATAATGGAAAAATAGGTTATTCGAATGTATTTTTGAGACTGCAAAACAAGGCACTTAGAGGCTGAATTAGGAAAAATGACCAGTCACAAAAGTTGTAGCCCTCTGGGTCTACTTTAATATAAAATTGATTTTATTCAATTTGGGTGAGTGGTTTGACCACAGCACTCATTTTGGTGGGATCAAGACCTAGGCTAACCAGAAATTGAAATGGTTGCCCACGGTTCATAACATGTCCAAATGACTTGAAATTTGGGCTGGAGGTCTATAATATGTATATCGAGAGGCTGTCCAAAAATGGGAATTTTTGGAGATACTTTGCCTAAAGTTTTTGTTTTAATTTAATAAACTTAGAGGAATTTATTTAGATGGTCAAATGACCTCCAAACCCTCCCAAATTTTGGTGAGTGGTCCCTGGCTATAAAACCTAGGTCTGTGTAAAATTTCAATTGATTTGGAGGAGTTTTTGGGTGAGAAATCTTCTACCCTTAACTAGGCGTTAGTGAGACACCTTTTAATAAAAAGTGCACTGAGAATTTGGAAAGGTCAAATCGCCTCAACAGAGGCTGATTTTCTGATCTCTGACTTAGAATGGTGTTATAACCTGCGTGGAGAAAAATGGAGTGGTTTAGGGTTGGTTTACCCTAGGATCCAAACTCAAATCTTAAATGAAGGGTTTTGAGGTTTGTGAAGGACATAGGAGCAAAAGCTCTTGTATGCCCTTGAAATTTGGAGGAGAGTGGCATGATATGCTGAAAACCCTCTGGTTGAAATGGTGAAGGAATTGGAGGAAATTGGGTACCTCGGAAGTTGAGAGTTTGAATTAGGATAGAAATGTAATTTAGTTATTTTAAGCACTAAATCTAATCCAAAAATTATGAAACTCGGGAGGAGGGGGTTTTAGGATGTTTTAGACTTATGGTAATTTTCCTGGAATTTTATGATTAATAAATATTATACTTCATGTGTTAAAGGATTATTAGCCCGAATTGTTGTTTCAAATATTTGGAGGTTTTAAATTAATTATAATCAGTTAAAATTCTGGATTTAGATCTTGACCAGTAGAACATTGATCAATGGATTTTTATAGAATTTTTATGTTGAGTAAATCTAGTACTTTATTCACAGATGATAGAAAGGGCTTTTATGTTTAAAAATTAATTATGGATAAAGTACTTGCTGGAAAATTATGAGACTTGACCAGTGCTAATTTTAGGCATTTATCTGCATGGCATAAATTATTTATAATTTTTGGAAGAATATTTTCTGTACTTGATTCATAAACAATAGAAGTTAGAGATTATTTCTAAAATAGTTTTCATGCCCTTTTTATGATAGAAAAATTATGATACTTAGGATTTAACCTATTGAGATAACCTAGTATTTATCATAAATTTGCTGGACATCTTGCATGAGAACTTAGGGTAGTTCATGTTCAAACCGGTAGTCCTTGGGATTTTCGAGGAATTTAATTAAATGCCGAATAAATTAGGAAAATTTCCATTTTCTGGACTTAGGTCATTTATATCATGGTAAGTCTCCAATAAATAATTTATGGCATTTGGATGAGTAATGGATCATTGCATAACCGGTTCGACATGTAGCCTAGGTCGGTCTGCATATAGCAATTGTGAATTGAAATAAGACATGATCTGAGGAAGACATTGGAGTTAAATAATTCATTTTGTTTGGGTGGGCAATAGTGGAGGAAATCGCAATAGGAAGATATAAAGAGTAGTGAGTAGTGGTGATAGCTTGAGTTAAGAGGTGCTCGGGTTGGGCGAAAGATCGCTTTTCCCGAAGAGAGGAAGGTTAAAAATTACCCTAGGATAGTCTATTGTAATATGAGAAGGGAATCGGGCTAAGGGAAATAAACCAATAATATTAAGTGCCTTGCGAAAGGGAACTTCGGGCCGTAATGCCACCGTCTTGGTTCCTAGTGCCCCTTGAGAGCCCTTCACGGGGTATACCGGGGGCAGTCCTGGGCTAACGTAATCTGTAATAATAATCTAGCAAGAGTAACTTAGTAACTAGGATTGCACTTTTCACAAACACGGTTGGCACAGGAAGATTGATGAGAGCTTCGGCTCGGTTGGTTAAGAGACGGACGGGATGGTCCGGGGAGCTTCGGCTCGGTCGGTTTGGAGACGGACGGGATGGTCCGGGGAGCTTCGGCTCGGTTGTTTTGGAGACGGACGTTTTGGTCCGGGGAGCTTCGGCTCGGTTTTTGTGTGTTTGCGATTAAACTTGCATGTGCATAAGATGGGAAAATTTAAGGTGGTGGGGTTTTACGATATCGGGGAGTTCGATTGCACTGACACCGATATCGTTGACTCGGCGAGGTGGTTAGCACTTCGCCAACAGAAGTCCGGTGCGCCAGCCCGGCAAGAGTACGCAGGCGTCCGCTTAGTGCACCAGCGTTGAGGCGTACGATAGGTCAGACCAGTGGTGCTTTTACTGGTTTTGAGGTGGGCGGGCCCAACCCACCGCTTTCGTCTGCCACTACGGAGTATCCTGGGAGGTAACGGCTCTGAAAGGGGGAACTAAAGGTCTGTGTGCACAGAGTCGGGTGTGTGAGTTGGACTTGCATGTTTCATCATACCCACTAGCATGTCATAGCATAATCGATTCATTTAACCCTGACACCTAAAGTATAAGTGGTATGGGACGCTTATACATTAGGACCTGCAAAACGACCCCTTGGTCTATAAGCTTGTGTGGGCAAGTTTATAAATCAAAGGTTAATTTCAATATATAACAACCATTGCTGTTTGATAACCGACACCCCAACGTATAAGTGGTATGGGACACTCTATACGATGGGAGCCTTGCAAAAGATCCCTTTTGCTTATGTGTTCTTGCATAAGTAAGGATAAAATTCATATATTTGCTTTTCTTATTGCTAGACCTATTATAACAATCATATTAACTGCTCACCGAATACATCTTTGCTAGATTAAGTCCATAGTCACCTGTTTTTGATTTATCTCTACCATCATGTCCTTCCTTTCTTCCTCCCCGCTCGGTACCTAGGAGCCATGGGGGAGGGGGGTAGGGGATGATAGGGCTTAGTATTTATGACTAACGGTTTTCGAACCGCATCATTTAGGGGATCGTGGAGCCCAGCATGGAGGAGCAGCCCCAGAGATCGGTGCGCCTAGAGATGGGGCAGTCTAGCTCCGGAGTTCACACAGCGGGACCGTGAGTCTCGACCTTGAGAGTAGTTTTATTTTCGCTTCCGCATGAGAGACTTGTAGTGAGGACATATTATACCGGGCATAAGCCCGTATTTATAGTACTCTTGATGATTTCTGTGGACACTCCCTTCGTGGAGATTTTATCTTATTTACATGTGATGTATTATTGTGGACTGCATTGTTCTTACTTCAATAATTATGCTACTTTTCTGTGATCGAATTGGCCGGCAGAATCGGCGCCTTGTGGTGATGACCCTTCAGGACGTGAAGGAGTCACCGTAAAGCGGCGGTTCTGGGCCTAAGACCCCGGTGGTTAGAAAAGAAAAAAAAATGGGGTCTTACACGCAGTGGGTCTACCAGGTGCCGAGCCGAGCTTGGGGTGTAGATGAAGTTCTCAAAACATAAGACCTCTCCCCCACAGACGAGCCTTCGGACCTGCCAACTAATTGAGAGCCCGCGCAGCGGGTCTACCTGGGGCCGAGCCGAGCTCGGGGTGTTGATGAAGTTCTCAAAACATAAGACCTCTCCCCCACAAGCGAGCCTTCGGACCTGCCAGCTAGATGAGAGCCTACGCAGTGGGTCTACCTGGGGCCGAGCCGAGCTCGGGGTGTTGATGAAGTTTTCAAAACCAAACCTCTCCCCCACAGTCAAGCCTTCGGACCTGCTAGCTAGATGAGAGCCTGTGCAGCGGGTCTACCTAGGGACGAGCCGAGCTCGGGGTTTCGATGATGTTCTCAAAACATAAGACCTCTCCCCCACAGGCGAGCCTTCGGACCTGCGAGCTAGATGAGAGACTGCGCATCGGGTCTTACCTGGGGCCGAGCCAAGCTCGTGGTGTCAATGAAGTTCTCAAAACCAAACCTCTCCCCCACAGGCGAGCCTTCGGACCTGCAAGCTAGATGAGAGCCTGCGCAGCGGGTCTACCTGGGGCCGAGCCGCGGAGCCGGGTGTCGATGAAGTTCTCAAAAACATAAGACCTCTCCCCCATAGGCGAGCCTTCGGACCTGCCAGGTAGATGAGAGCCTGCACAGCGGGTCTTTCTGGGGTCGAGCCGAGCTCGGGGTGTCGATGAAGTTCTCAAAACATAAGACCTCTCCCCCATAGGCGAGCCTTCGGACCTGCCATCTAGATGAGAGCCTGTGCAGCGGGTCTACCTGGGGCCGAGCCGAGCTCAGGGTGTTGATGAAGATCTCATAATCAGAACCTGTTCTCATCCTAACCTTTTAAAAGAGTTGATAGCGGATCAAAGAATGGGATGTATTATGGTAACATATGATAACATGATAACATTTTGAGAAAAAATTACAACCACCTCCTCCCTCTCACGGGTAGAAGCGCCTTAAATCGTCACCGCTCTAAGTGTGGCTCAAGGTCCTCCCTTCCACATCCTTGAGGTAATAGCTTCCCGTTCTAAGGACCTCCTTTACTATGTAAGGCCCTTCCAGTTCGGGGTTTAGCTTGCCCACGGGGGCTGACCTTCCCGCCGCATCGACTTTCTTCAACATCAGATCCCCTTCGATGAACTGCCTGATCCTGACATGCTTGTCGAAGTATCTTGCCATGCGTCGCTTGATCTCTTCTTGCCCGATGGTTGCGATATCCCACGCTTCTTCCATCATGTCCAGCGAGAGGTGCAACCCTTCCTCATTTTCCAACCTCCAAGCCTCATCTCCTTCCCTTGTCGCTGCGACCCGAGGGGACCGAACTTCGAACTCCACTGGCAGGATAGCCTTGCACCCGTGAGAGAGCTTGAAGGGGGTCTCGCCGGTGGCCGTGTTCGAAGTCATTCTCAGGGCCCACAGAACTGAGGGGAGCTGTTCCACCCAATTTCCCCTCAGGTTCTCCACTTTTTTCTTGAGCAGGTTTACGATAATTTTGTGTGCTGCTTCCACCTGGCCGTTGCTCTGGGGGTGGTGGACAGAGGCAAATCTGAGGTCTATCCCCAGCTAGGAATAGAAGCTGAAGAACTCCTCACTGGCGAACTGAGGACCGTTGTCTATTACTATTGCTTGAGGCAGCTCGTGCCTGCATATGATCTCCCCCCAGACGAAGTTCCTTATTACCTGCGAGGTGACTTTTGCAAAGGCCTTAACCTCCAGCCACTTTCAGAAGTAATCGATCATGACCAAGAGGAACCTTCTCTGTCCACTAGCCGGAGTAAAAGGCCCGACCAAGTCCATTCCCCAAATGGTGAAAGGCCATGTTGATGTTATGCTCCTTAGTCTTTGAGCGAGCAAGAGCTGGAGGGGGCGTACAGCTGGCACTTTTTACATCTCCTCACGAATTCTGTCGCATCCTTCCTCAGGGTCTTCCAGAAGTACCCCTGCCTGACCACCCTTGCCTCTAGAGTCCTTCCCCCCGAGTTACTGCCGCACTCGCCTGAATGCATCTCCCCAAGTATCTTCGTGACTTCTTCCTCGGTCACACACCTGGCTAGGAATCCCGACGACATCTTACGATGTAACCCCCCTTCCTACATCAGGTAGTGAGCTGCCTTACGCTTGAGACTCCTTGCATCTTTTACTTCTTCCGTCAGTTTGCCGGTTGATAGGAAGGTTACCAGTGGGTCCACCCATGAGGTTTGCCGTCCTATCTCCATTAGCTCCCCTTCTTCAATCGCTGGTCGGAATAGTTCGGTTAAGGTCCCTCCTCCCCGATGCCCGAATTTTGCCAATCGGTCGGCAACCACACTCTCCTCTCAAGGAACGTGCTGGATTGAGAATGAACGGAAACCTTCGATGATTGTCCTTACCTTGGACAGGTACTTTATGAGGGTAGGTTCCCGAGCTTCAAACTCTCCTCTAATATGCAATTCCACCACCATCGAGTCTGTAGTGACCTCCACATCCAGGATCTCATGCTCATTTGCCAAACGAAGGCCAGCTATCACGGCCTCGTACTCTGCCTGATTATTGGTCACCGAAAAGTGATAGGCCACCATCTGTTCTATAGCTACCCCCTAGGGGCTTACAACCACCACTCCTCCCGCCATGGAATGCTTTCCCGAAGCCCCATCAACCATCACCTTCCACTCCCCCTGCTGCCGTGGCTCCTCATCCCCGACTTCAAGAACATAGTCTGCAAGTAAGTCTGCCACTGCTTGCGCCTTAATGGAGAGCCTTGGGAAAAAAGAGATGTTGAACTCGCTCAGCTCAATGGACCACTTGGCCAGCCTCCCCGAGTGCTCCACCCCTTCAAATATAATACGAAGAGGATGGTCGGTTACCACCCTAATCGTGTGCGCATGGAAATATGGCCGAAGATTTCTTGCCGAAACGATCAGAGCATATGCTATCTTTTCGAGGATGGGGTAACGGAGCTCCGCCTTCCTCAAGATCTGACTTACGTAGTAGATGGGTAGCTGCTTCTTCCCCTCTTCCCTAACTAGAACAGAGCTCATGGCTTCCACTCCCACCCGGAGATACAGGGCTAGGCCCTCGCCTTTTTTGGGCTTTGAAGTAGGGGAGCCTGGGAGAGCTTTCTCTTCAGTCCTTGGAAGGCTTCCTCATACTCGGCTGTCCACTCAAACCTCTGGTTACCCATCAACACTTTGAAGAACGATGAAAATTTGTCTCCAGACTGAGAAAGGAACCTGCTTAGTCCAGCCAGCTTGCCTGCAAAGCATTGGACCTCCTTGGCATTGCGAGGTGATTCCAGGTCTAGGATGACCTTTACCTTATCTAGGATAGGCTCCATCCCTACCGGAGTCAAGAGATGTCCAAGAAACTTCCCGCGGATGGCCCCGAAGACACACTTCAAGGGATTCAGCCTCATATTGAACCTTCAAAGGGTGGTAAAGGTCACTTCGAGGTCCCGCAGGTGTGAGCTCACACTTTCTTTCACCATCAGGTCATCGACATAGACTTCCAAGTTTCTCCCTCTCTGCCCCTGGAAGACTCGATCCATCATGCGCTGGTATGTGGCTCCTGCATTTTTCAGCCCAAAGGACATCATCTTATAGCTAAAGAATCCTTCCCTAGTGATGAATGAGACGTCTTTGACGTCGGGGGGGGGGGGGGGGTGCATGTGAATCTTGTGATAACCTGAAAAAGCATCAAGAAAACTCATAACAGAAAAATCGACGGCTGAGTCAACCAGCGCGTCGATTTGAGGTAGAGGGTAGCAATCCTTGGGGCATGATTTATTTAAAAAAGATAAGTCAATACACAAGCGCCAATTCCCTCCCCCTTTTTTAACCATTACCACGTTGGAGATCCAGCCTGGGTACTTGACCTCCGAGATGAAGTCTGCCTCCAAGAGCTTTCTGACCTCCTCACGGATGGGCTCCTCCAGCTTGGTGGTGATGGTCCTCATTTTTGGCGTATGGGGCGAGTCCGGGGGTCCAAGGTTTCCAGGTGATTACAAGGGGACACATCCGATGGTCCATATGGCCCGACATGTTCGCCTGCGACTCCAGGCGTGAAAATGTCGACGTTGTTCTGGATTCAAGCTCTCATCCGCTCCTGGTCCTCGAGACTCAGGCCCCCGCTGATCAGCACCCTCTTCACCTGCCCTGCCCTAGTGGAGACCTCCATCTACACCACTTTTGGCTGGTCCAACCGCGATTTCTCCCAGCCGCCTTGTTTCTTCCTAAACTCCAACTCCTCCCCCTACTTCAGCCTCCATTGCCTCCTTCGGCTTCTCCTCCTGGAGCTGATGAATCTCCCCCACCACTCGGGGCCTCCTGCTCAACTCTCGCAACTTGACCCTCCTCTTTATCCATCACTTCCTCCAAACCCTCTTGTTAGATTCCAGCGACTAGCTTCTCTTCTACCTCAATCGCCCCCTCGAGGCTCTCCTCTTCAGCTTCTCCTACCACTTGCTCCGGACTCACCTCCTCTTGCTCTTCTTGCTCCTTGTCCAGCTCTTCTGCCTCCGCTATCCAAGACACAGTGTTAACTGCAGTCACATAGCATTGTCTTACCACCTTTGGATCCCCCCTGATCCTGACCTGCACCCCTCCGTTATTGAACTTGAGACATTGGTGAAATGAGGAGGGGACGCAGCGAAAGGCGCTGATGAGGGTACGTCTAAAGATGGCATTGTAACTACTTGGGGCATCCACTATCATGAACCTACAGTTCCGTGACAAACCCCCCAGCTTTACATGCAGTCCTACTCCTCCCTCTACTTCTTTCCTCTCTCCGGAATACCCGAACAACGATCCATCTGAGGCAAGGACCCTCTTTCCCTCAACCTTCATCTCATCGAAGGCTCTCTTGAAGATGACGTTCATCAAGCTCCCATTGTCTACCAGTATCCTGGAGACCGTAAAGTTCTCCACCGCTGTCTGAATCAACAGAGCATCGCAGAAAGGGTCCTCGTAGTCCGGCATATTCGCGGATGAAAAGATGATTTTTTTCTTATGGAGGGGGGGCTAAGGAGGTCGAGGCAACCCCTCTGTGGAACATGGTCTGCAAGCTTCCCTTACGGGTTGCCTCAATCCCTATCCTTCCGTGGATCACTCTGATCACTCCTCGGGTCCCCACATCTACCCGGTCCTCGCATCTATCTTCCTCACCTCCCTGCTGCACTTCCACGATCCTCACCGGCGGATCCTGTCTCCTCATTCCTCTGGCTTCCCGCATCTCCAAGAACTCTGGGCAGGTGGCCGTCGCGTGACCCTCCTCCTGGTGGAGGTTGCAGAAGAGCAATGCCACCCTGCCTCCTCTCCCTTCTCCTCCTCTTCTTCTAGCCCCTCGAACTCCTTTTCTTCCTCCTCTTCCTCTACCAACCTCCATCGCTTCCTGCGGCGGTGGGACGTGGTCGTACGGCCCCTGCCTCCATGCCTGCTAATTGAACCTCCTTGGCTCCCGAAGGTTATCCCTTCCATGCAGACCTCCTCCTTGACCCTGGGGGAGACCCTCCTGAGGCCTCCAACCCAACCGGTTGTGTGGCTCTCGAGCCCCCCAATTTTGATTCTGCTCCTACCTCCGGGGTTTTTCTCTTCTCCTTTCCTCCCTCGGCTCCCTATGCTCCCTCTACTTCCCTGATGCTGGTTCCTTCACATCGTCATCCGCCAACCGGGCCAACTTCCTAGCGAAAGCCTGGTTGGCTCTTTAGAAATCGATTTTTTTTTTGGCGCCCTCTCCATTAGCTCTTCGAACGAGAGAGGGGGAACTCTCTTCAGCTCCATGCTAAAGAAACCTGGCCTCAGCCCCAGGGTAAAGGCGAGCATCAGCGCATACCCCGGGACTTCCTGGACATGGAGGATCTCTTCCTGAAACCGGTCAACGTAATGACCCAGCGTCTCCTCCTGCTTCTGCCTTACTGCAATAGGCACTCCGCCTCCTTCTTCCTCTTCTTCGATGTTGAGAACCTCAACAAGAAACCCCGACGCAGATCCTCGAAGCTGTAGATTGAGCTTGCCGGCAACTGGTGGAACAAGTCCCTGGCCTACTCCTTCAATGTGATGGCAAACAACCGACACTTGAAGGCATCGGACATCTGCCTAATCGACATCACATCCTCAAACCATTGCACATGTTGTACTGGATAATCCTTCCCCGAGTAGTAGGACATGTCAGGCTCCCGGAACCCCTCTAGCACCGGGGCTGAGACGATGAGCTCGATAAAGGGAGTCTCGCCTCCTGCCTGGAGAGAGGGCACGTCTCGCGACCACGGCTGGTTGGAACGATCTGCGAGACCGTGCCCAGGGAATAACTCCTGCACCGCCGCCTCCCTCTCGCCCAAGTTTGCCGGAATCTCCTTTCTAGGACGCTTGCCTGGGAAAAGCTCTCGCGCGGCCACGTCCCTCTCGCCGACCTCCACCGGTACCTCCTTCCCGGGGCGCAGCCCTAGGGCGTTCTCGACCAATAGCGGGTCCACCTCCACTGGAACTTGAGGTTTCGCCCACTTACTTCTTGCCGAAAAGGCCAGACTGATTGTCTGCAGGACTTCTCGCCTGAAATCTTCTAGCATCTTCCTTGTCGCTTCTTCTCCCCGTGTGGGGGATCCTCCTGAGCCAGACCCTTCACCTTCACCTCCAGTCTTGGGACCAAACTCAAGGCTTTCTTGCATCGGCTGCCTTCCACGCTCATCGCACCAGAACTGTTGGAGCCGAAATTGACCTCAACGAATGTTCAAAACAGGGGTGTAGCCAACACCTACTAATCTCAAGCCCTTCACCTCGACTGGTAGCTAACGACCTAGGACTGGCCCAAAGCCTCAGCAGGGAGGTCCCACCTCACACCCGGAAGATCTCTGAGAGCTTCCCCTCCAAAGCCAAAAGCTGGGCTAGGAGCTCCACGAAAAGTACTAGAGATTCAGAGAAAAAAATGAGATTCTGCTTTCTAAGGAGACCTTATGGGTCTATTTATAACTTTTTGCTGACCTGAAGTTACTCAAATACACCAGGCTGGTCTGCCAATAGTCAAATCCAGCTGTTTGAGAAGTATTAAATGCAGCCTCTTAGGGTATAAGGGTAATTTTACCCAAGGGAAATTAAGTAATCTTACCCTGAACTATGGGCCCCACTCGGCGAGAACTCCATACCGAGAACACTCTCGCCTTCATTTGGCAGGAGCTAAAAAATGAGTGTCGAAAATCTCGAGCCGAGTGAGCCCCCGCCTTCTGTGAGGCGCAAACCTTCTCGCCGACTCTGCCGGAAGCGGGTCTCGGGTGACCGATGGTGAACGTTCTCTCCTGCCTCTAGGCGGGAGATCCTCTGACCCTGACGCTGTCGCAATCGGATGCGATGTTGAGTGAGTGGAGCTCGCCCAACTCCCTTGCAGCCTACCACGGCGTTGAGTGAGTGGAGCTCACTCAGCGCTCTTACTGCTTACCACGGCGTTGAGTGAGTGGAGCTCACTCAGTGCCCTTGCTACTGACCGCGGCGTTGAGTGAGTGGAGCTCACTCAGTGCCCATGCTGATGACCGCGGCATTGAGTGAGTGGAGCTCACTCATTGCACTTGCTGCTGACCGCAGTGTTGATTGAGTGGAGCTCACTCAGCGCGGCGTTGAGGCCATTCAACTCCTTTTCGCCCGCTTGATCACGGGCAGGACCTCGCCTGCTCCTAGGTAGAAGCTCCTCCGGCGAGAGCTCTCCTAGTCTTCAGGCCAAAGTAAGCCCGAGGCTGGTTCAACCCTGACCGTTGATGCCTCTGGGTCCTACCTAGGGAATATGGGTTGTACAACAGGCTTCATTATTCAAAGGGAAATCCTCTTGAGGAAGATCTAGTAGAAGGTTATAGATGAGGCGAAGAGGATGGACAAACGACGATTCCATTGCTGAAGGTAAGAAGAAGCAGAAAGAGCAACAACATTATCAAGAAAGAAGAGGCCACCACTCGCAGTATCAGTAGCAATTGTAGCCTTGGTGATAGAATCCCAAAAAGAACAAGTAGTGGTAGTAAAAGTAACCGTGCAGTGCAACTGTGTGCAGAGAGCATGAACATACATCAAATTGCACGAAAAAGTGGGAACAGAGAGAGTGTCCTCAAGCTACAAAGATGGAGTAATGTTTATAGTCCCTACACCATACATAGGAGTAGAAGTACCATCGGCAATAACGATAGGAGATACCCATTTCTGGTTGTTCAAGCAGGAGAACAAATGAGAATTGTCGGTCATGTGACAAGTGGCACTAGAGTAAATAAAACGCTTATCAGAAGATGCCAAAAGAGCACCAGCTGTTGAGGAGACAAGAGAAAAATACCTCATGGAGAAAGAAATCGAATTATAAGAGACTAACTGCACGGTTACACACAAGACGGCAAAAGAGCAAAAAGAAATTGCGCGAACAAAAAATGCACAAACTTAAAGAGAACAGGTCGACAAACATATTGGCAAACAAGTCGCAGAAATACCTCGACCAAGAAAAGTGTACCAGCAGAGACTCAAACCGTACGATTGAGTGAAAAGCTGGAAAAGATCACAGAAGGAGGACCTGCCACCAAAATTGAGCAAACAGAGAAGAGATCGTGCGAATAGAGAACACAACCCACACGAGAAGAGAATAGGAAAAAGAAGTCGCACGAACACCAGCGAAGCCATGCAAACAGAAAAGAAAGCAAAGAGACAAGTCGCATGAAAAGCGACAAGCAAGGGAGTGCAGTGTAGTAAGAAATGGCACGAATAGAAGAAGACTTAAAGCGGTTAGAAAAGCAAACCGCGGGCAAAAAGGAACAAATGACCGATTAGCTCTGATACCATGTGAAAAAGAGCTAAATAAAGGCAAATTTTATCGCCCCAAAAAGAAAAACAATACATAGGTTTGCCCCCTTATTTATAGAAAATGGGGGAGATGAGAGAATACAACAAGAGATGTGAGACTAAATAATATTTGCACGGCTTATGTGGTTCGACACTTTCAAACCGTAACACTGTACAAAGATGCTGATCACTTAGGAGCAACAGAGGTAAGTGGCCAAACCGCCACTGAAGACCGCTAGACCGCTATTGTTAGCCATCAGACCATAACTGCAGATTGCCACCAGACTGCAGTTGCGGACTCCTACCACTGCTGCTGCGGTAAGCCTCCAGGCCACTGCTACAGCAAACCAACAGGCCGCTGTTGCGGAAAGTCTCCAGATCACTGTTGCGACTAACCTTCAGACCGTAGCTGCAATTAGCCTCCAAACCGCTGCTGCGGGAAGACCTCCAAGACTCAAAAGCCCTGTAGGAAGCCGAATACAAAACTGCAACACTGCTAAATAGTCAGACCGCCAATTCGGCCAAGATAGCCTCTAGACATAACTGCTGCCAACAACCAAATCACCACACAATCAAACCGCCTGGACAATTTTCTTGACTGCTCGAACTACAAGCTGCTGAGACTAGACCATCAAACCGCCAAACTCTAACACTATGCATCAAGTCAATGAATACTGATGTTAACCCAAAAATTGGCGATCCCTCCCAAGGTAGCCACCTTGCAAGTTACGGCCTGCTCTAGGTTCCACCTGGAGGTCGCAACCTGTCCTCTAAGGATCAATGGACAGACTTCTCTGCCCACTCAGGCTGTACGGCTAGAGCTGTCTCCCTGGTCTGACCGCCCAGGTCGCGCAGCAGCCGCTTATTTTGCGGGGGCTACAGGACGATTCCTTAGTCCGCCCCTGCAGTCATTATTGATGTCGGCCACTATCCGCCAACGTGAACACTTTAGCGTTCTAACACGCGAGACATCTAACACCCACGAAGACAACCACACAAAGCTCAAACGCAGCGCACTAATATGCAAACTAAACAAGTAAGCCAACACGGTAGCCATACCATCGGAAAGATCGGACAAGTGGCTATAGGTCATTATCCTTTCTAGCAAAAGGGACCCACCCGGTCCGGACGAGCGATGTTGTACCAAAGAATATCTACCCGAAAACACGATCGAGAAATGGTAGATCTCCCCCAACAAAAAGGTGCGGGGTTCGCCAAACCCTTTTCGGAAATAAAGCGTAGTGATGTTGCAACACTTAAAGCAAAACCCACGAAAATTCAACGATTCGCAAGCAACGCAAAAATTATTCCAGCCGCTAGAAAAATCAAGAGGGAAACACACGGAAGTGGAGAGGTTCGTTACCCAAGTCGGAATGGATGATTCTGACTGCTTTACCAAGGGATCACTCGCCCGCGGTTCCGCCGGAGTTATGCCGGATGGAGTAAGAGATTCCGCCGTCGCCGCGTCACGCCGTCTCCAAGTTCCTCAGAGCAAGAAACACTCCACCTCCACCCAAGGGTAGGTAGTCGGCCAAGATGATGGGGAAATGGAGGTCGGCCAAGAGTGGTGGTGGCCGAATGGGTGAAGGTTGGTGGTCGGATATAGGGCGGCTTGTGAGGGGGAAGTGGTGTTGAGGAAGGAGATAGGGAGAGGGGAGAATGGTAGAGGAGGTAGGCGGCTTTTGAGAATGGAGAGAGGGGGCGGCTGAAATAGTGAGGAGGAAGAGAGAGAGAGAGGGGGCGGCTAAAGAGAGGAGAAATAGAGAGGTAGGTTTAGGGTTTTCAATTTTCTTCTTCAATACCCCAAAAGGAAACATCCTATGCCTATATATAGGCTTACAACCATCATCCGTCTATTAGCATACCAAAATGAAAATAAAGCTATAATGTTTTTTGGTTAAACTTTAAAGAGGCTAATAAAATGCCTAAACAAGTGGCACAACAAATACGAAAAATAAAATGACATAAATAAAAGGATTAGACGGGCTTGAGCCGAGGGCGGAGATTATAACGTCGCCCCGAGTGGGCACCATGGCGACGCGAGTCCTTTGTTGGAGATGAGGGAGGGTATTCAGCAAGCTGTGGTTCATCGTCTCCACCAATCCTCCCCCCTTAAAAGGACTAATCACCGATGAGTTGTCCTGCAGATATCGTCGTAGAAGATCATCATCCAAGAGCGCGACCTCGGATTCCCGGAGCCAAGAGTCATCCGAGGCGGGGCGACCACGCCAACGAACAAAGAAACGGCGCACGTCGCCATCCGGAGTGGGAAGTACATCATCCTGTAGAATCCGGTCGGGCAAGAAAGCTGTCCTGGCAAACCTGGGAAAAGCATTAGGCAGTAACGGGGGAAAATCTAATGCATCAACATACGGCGTACCTCCGTTGGAGACCGACGGAACGAGTGATCTCGTACCCCACTCAGTCTTACGCCCAAGAGAATCTGTAGTAGGTGTAAACGGGGAGGAAGATAATTCTAGCGGCGGAGCAATATATGGCGTTAAGTCCGAAACATTAAAAATAGGGGAAATACCCCATTCAGCGGGTAATTCTAAAAGAAATGCATTTTCACCTAACTGCTTTAAGATCCGAAAAGGGCCCGCTCGCCAGTCCGCTAACTTTTTTAAGGTGCCCGTAGGCAACCGTTCAGGGATGAGACGGACCATGACTAAATCGCCGACTTTCAGGGGAGACGCTCGTTTATGTGTGTTGGCATGAACTTGATAGGACGCATATTGTGCGGTAAGCGTCTCATTAATGTGTTTATGCAGGTCATGGATGTGAGAGGCAAAGTCTTGTGCGAATTGGCTTGATTTAAAAGATGGGGGTAACAGAATCAAGTCAAGTGGTGCCGGGGCCTTATAGCCATGCACAATTTCATTCGGGGACAGACCCGTGGACCTATTTTTGGAATTATTATATGCCAATTGAGCATGCGGAAGGATAAGATCCCATGTACCCTTGTGGACTCCCATAAGGCAGCGCAACAGACTACCCAAACTTCTATTTACAACCTCCGTTTGCCCATCAGTCTGCGGATGGTAGGCCGAAGAAAATAGGAGCTTGGTGCCCATTATCCTCCACAAGGTTTTCCAAAAATAGCTCGTGAACTTTACGTCCCTATCAGTAACTATCGATTTTGGAACGTCGCGGTGACCCACTACCTCCTTAAAATAAAGTTGAGCGATATGTGACGCGTCGTTAGTTTTATTGCAAGCGATAAAATAAGCCATCTTGGAAAAATGGTCAACGACAACTAAGATCAAATCGTGACGCCTAAACGTGATCGGAAGGCCTAGAATGAAGTCCATGCTAACGTCTTCCCAAGGCGTCGAAGGGATCGGGAGAGGGGTATAAAGCCCTGTGTTCGTTTTGTTCCCCTTTGCCAACTGGCACGCCCTACAACTCCCCACGATTTTACTAACCATGGTCTTAAGGCCGGGCCAATAAAATTTGTCCTCAACTAATGCGATAGTCTTATCACGACCAAAATGGCCTCCTAACCTGCCACTATGCAGTTCCCACACAATGAAGTGACGTAGGGATGAGCGGGGAATACATAGCTTCGAGTGGTTGAAAAGATACCCGTCACGAATGTAAAACACGGAAATGGTTGTGGGCAGGTTATCCTGAGTGGTGAAATATATGTCCTTGAAATCTGGGCAGTGGACATATTCGTCCTTAATCCTATCAAAGCCCACGACCTTAACTTCTAATGTGGATAGTAATAACGTGACACGACTAAGAGCGTCCGCTACGCGATTGAGGGTACCCTTCAGATGCTTGATGATGAATGTGTACTCCTGAAGATAGGAGACCCATTTAGCATGTCGCGGGCTCACCTTTGACTGCGAATGGTTAAATCGTAGTGCCTCGTGATCGGATAGGATGACGAACTCCTTAGGAAGCAAGTAGTGCCGCCAATGTTGGAGGCATCGGATGACCGCGTAGAATTCCCTATCATAGTTAGAATATTTCAATTTCGGGCCGGCAAGCTTCTCACTGAAGTACCCCACCGGGTGACCTTCTTGGCTCAATACGCCCCCAATCCCCACTCCTGAAGCGTCATAAGATAATTCAAAAACCTTGGAGAAATCTGGGAGACGCAAGAGGGGGGCTTCGGACATGCGCGTCTTAATTAATTGAAAAGCCTTGGCGGCCGACTTCGTCCAAGAAAACTCACCCTTCTTCATGCACTCGGTTACGGGGGCCATTATGCTACTAAAATCCATAATAAACCGTAGGTATAAGGTGGCGAGTCCGTGGAAACTCCGCACATCCCGAATGTTGGCGGGCTCGGGCCAATCCTTTATGGATTGCACCTTCTTAGGGTCTACATGGATTCCCTTTGAACTAACGATGTAACCGAGGAACTCGACGGATGTCACCTGGAAGGTACATTTTTTTATGTTCACGAATAATTTTTCAGATCTAACGTGGTTAGGATGATTCTTAAATGCGACTCATGATCACTCGTGGAGGTGCTAAAAATCAGGATGTCATCAAAGTACACCACAATGAATTTCCCCATATAAGGTTGGAAAACATGGGTCATCATCCTAGAAAATGTGCTGGGCGCATTGGATAGCCCAAACGGCATTACTAACCACTCATAAAGGCCCTCCTTAGATTTAAAGGCGGTCTTCCACTCATCCCCTTCTCTAATTCGAATCTGGTGGTAACCACTCCTAAGATCCAACTTGGAGAAGATCGTGGCGCCGGCCAACATATCTAGCAAATCGTCGAGACGGGGGATGGGGAATCGGTACTTGACAGAGATTTTGTTTATGGCCTGGCTATCCACACACATCCTCCACGAGCCGTCCTTCTTGGGGGCAAGTAAGGCGGGCACGACGCATGGACTCATGCTATGGCGGATAAATCCCTTTCGCAATAACTCCGTGATTTGGGTTTGTAGTTCTAAATGCGCGGACGGATTGAGGCGATAATGGGGGAGGTTGGGTAGGGAGGAGCCGGGGATGAAGTCGATGGCGTGTTGGATGTCCCGCATGGGGGGGGGGGTAACTCAGACGGTAGCTCGTCCGGATACACATCCACAAATTATTCTAGGAGCGACTTCAATGCCGGGGGTAAGCTCGCACATAACGCCGCATCGTCCTTGACTTCGAGGAAAACTAAAGCATAAAGGACTCCGTCCATGAAGGTAGCCCGGGTAAGTTCCTTCCTACCAATTAGACCCAACGCTCTCTTCAGGACTGGGATGACGGTGTCCTTGGACGGGTCGAAGGGTCCTTCGGAGGAGAGGGCTTCAAGACGATGACGCGGCCATTAAACTTGAATTCATAAGTATTAGCCCGACCATAGTGGGTGACGTCATGGTCAAACAACCAAGGGCGCCCAAGTAAGACGTGACACGCATCCATGGGGATGACATCACACCAAACCGGTTCGGTGTAGGCCTTGATGGTGAGGGGAACTAGACAACGCTTCGCCACGGGGAGGGATGACTTGTTCACCCACGCCACCTTATACGGGTGAGGGTGTGGTTCAGCAACTAGGGACATGCATTTCACGGCGGCTTCAGACACGACATTCATGCAACTACCGGTATCTATGATCAGCCTACACCATTTCTCACCGCTCTTGAAATTTAATGTGAAGATATTTGTCCTATTCCATTCGTTTAACGGCCGCGGGGTGGCTAAAATACATCTCATCACCATCATGTGGGATTCGTCATCCATGTCACTCGGCACGCCGTCCGACTCACTAAAATCACCTGCTTTGTAAGTAAGGTCGTCAGACCCGCCCGCGGCATCTAACAGGGCTAGGGGCTTGGGTTTTGTAGGACAATCACTAGCATAGTGTACTTGAACCCCGCAAGCAAAACAGGTGACGCTCGTCCTGCTGACTCTTCCTATCGACACTCGTTCCCCAGTCGGACTCCTATTGTTTTTAGCCGTCACCACAATGGAGGATGAATCGGAGGACCGATACTTTCCTTTATCCTTATAGCTAGTTGCAGGGGGCGGTCCTAAGATGGACTTGCCCTTCTGGAAAGGACGTGACTTTCCCTTAAGCGCATTATGTTTTTCGATATCTAACGCAGCGTTGAATGTCACGTGTAAGTCCGTGTGGCCGTATCGCAATAGCTTCCCTTGGATATCGGGGTTGAGGCCCTTACGGAACTTGGACAGGGTGACCTCGGGCATCTCCTTCACATCACAACAGACCATCATATCCTTGAGCAAACTCATGTACTCAGAAATCGACCTCGCCCCTTGCTTAAGGGTAGCCAAATCATCGAACATCTGTGTTCGATGGTACGTGGGAACGTATTGTTCAGTCAACCTAGCCTTCATATCTTCCCAACCGATGGGCCTTGCACCATTCTCTACTCGCAAGCGCCTCTCTTCGTTCAACCAAAAGATCTTGGCTCGCCCTAATAATTTCATTCTCGCCACACGCACCTGGTCCGCATCGTTGAGAGCGTACCATTCGAAGTAACACTCGATTTCCATGACCCAGTCCTGGAAGACTTGGGGGTCTCCCAATCCATCATAGGATGGCGGCTTAACTCGGACAGCCCGAGTAAGGTCAAACTCGTATGGTGCTCGAGGAGCATGCTTATTAGGGGGGTGGGGGTAAGGATTGTGATTTTCTCCCGCCCGTTGGTATGGAGGTGGGTTACCGGGTGCTCCTTGTTGTAAGCCCATTGTGTGTATAGCCTCCCGAATAGCCGTCATCTGCTCCGTGAAATCCTGACGGAGCTCCTCAATCTCAGTGAGGGCACGACCCTCAGGCCGGTCATCATCCATATTGGAAGACGACGGGGGATATTTCGTACCGAGCCTAGTGCGCATGCATAAGTGATGAAAACAGACTTAGACAGACCACAGAAGGAATTAATCCCGCTAGACAATTTACCAAAAATAATTTTTTTTTGATTTTCTTACTGGAAATAAAATGAGGGTTATTAAAAAATTTGTTTTGGATTTTTTTGCTGAAAAATAAGAAATCTACACCGCTATTGGCAGAGCAGGGAAAAAAAATTTTTTTTTGATTTTTTTGACTCCAAACGTGCAAAAAATAACAGGGGGTTGTCAATTAAGAAACTTACAGGAACCTCCCTCTGATACCAAATTGATGCCGGCCACTATCCGCCAACGTGAACACTTTAGCGTTCTAATGCGCGAGACGTCTAACACCCACGAAGACAACCACACAAAGCTCAAACACAGCGCGCTAATATGCAAACTAAACCAGTAAGCCAACACGGTAGCCACACCGTCGGAAAGATCGGACAAGCGGCTATAGGCCGTTATCCTTTCTAGCAAAAGGGACCCACCCGGTCCGGACGAGCGATGTTGTACCAAAGAAGATCTACCCGAAAACACGATCGAGAAATGGTAGATCTCCCCTAACAAAAAGGTGCGGGGTTCGCCAAACCCTTTTCGGAAATAAAGCGTAGTGATGTTGCAACACTTAAAGCAAAACCCACGAAAATTCAACGATTCGCAAGCAACGAAAAAATTATTCCAGCCGCTAGAAAAATCAAGAGAGAAACACACGGAAGTGGAGAGGTTCGTTACCCAAGTCGGAATGGATGATTCCGACTGCTTTACCAAGGGATCACTCGCCCGCGGTTCCGCCGGAGTTGTGCCGGATGGAGTAAGAGATTCCGCCGTCGCCGCGTCACGCCGTCTCCAAGTTCCTCGGAGCAAGAAACACTCCACCTCCACCCAAGGGGAGGTAGTCCGCCAAGATGATGGGGAAATGGAGGTCGGCCAAGAGTGGTGGTGGCCAAATGGGTGAAGGTTGGCGGTCGGATATGGGGCGGCTTGTGAGGGGGAAGTGGAGTTGAGGAAGGAGATAGGGAGAGGGGAGAATGGTAGAGGAGGTGGGCGGCTTTTGGGAATGGAGAGGGGGGGCGGCCGAAATAGTGAGGAGGAAGAGAGAGAGAGGGGGCGGCTAAAGAGAGGAGAAATAGAGAGATAGGTTTAGGGTTTTCAATTTTCTTCTTCAATACCTCAAAAGGAAACATCCTATTCCTATATATAGGCTTACAACCATCATCCGACTATTAGCAGCCCAAAATGAAAATAAAGCTATAATGTTTTTTGGTTAAACTTTAAAGAGACTAATAGAATGCCTAAACAAGTGGCACAACAAATACGAAAAATAAAATGACATAAATAAAAGGATTAGACGGGCTTGAGCCGAGGGCGGAGATTATAACGTCGCCCCGAGTGGGCACCATGGCGACGCGAGTCCTTTGTTGGAGACGAGGGAGGGTCTTCAGCAAGCTGTGGTTCGTCGTCTCCACCAATTATAGTTTGATCAGCTAACTGCATAATGGTTCATTCTTATCCAGCAGGTGCGAACTAACGAATTAAGTGGTGGACTAGCATTGCAATCTGCCCAGACCGCCAAGTAGATGCATGCTCAGCAGGAGGCGCGGTCTGATCTCTAGCCCGCTCACGCAGGTCGCCCAGCTAGCAAGACAACATTATCACCAGGAGACCACCCTTCGATAGTTGCGGACTATTCTCCGCTACATCCCAGTCTGCAAAGAAGTAGGCGACCTTCCTCCAAGTCGCCCGACAGAACGTGACAAGCCTCATGTTTCCCAACAGACAACCTGACTCCAGGTCATAAACCAGCACAAGTGGCCAGTTCCACCTATCCACCAATAATGCGAACTAGGTCTCAGCCCGCCTGTAGAAAGACGGTAGCATGGCCAACTACTCTATTCCAGACCGCACAATACAATGCGGAGTCAAATCCAGTCTGCCGGAATTTGGTGGACTCAGCCTCTGTCCGCCAAAGGGAGGTGGACGCTCCGCTCACCACCTGATAGACTCGCTTCATCCAACAGCATGCACGACCTACACTCTTCAGTCCGCCAGGTCGCCAACCTCTTATGGCCTAGATGGGAGGATGGGCCTCCAGTAAGAGGCAGGCTCTTCCTGTCCGCCGCATTCTTGGCGGACTCAATATGCAGTCCGCTACTTAGCACTACGCTTCCCATCTCTGATCACTTCCTAGCAAGAGGCGGACTATTCCTCAGCTCACACAGCTCGATGCTGGCTCGCTCAGTGCAGCAGAGGTGGACTCATCCCAGTCCACTAACAATAACAGATCAACTCAAGTAGTGAAGTCCCTAACCGCATAACATGGTGCGGACATGGAAGACTTTTCATCTACTCTCACAACTTACCGCTCACCGAGGGTAACGTTACCAGGACCGTCTCTGGCCAGAGTCTATAAATAGGACCCCATACCTCACATTCAGCAGACACGGTGGAGCGGGACAACCAAGGCATCAATACCTGGGGACTTAGTCTCTCAGTCAGTGCGACCTCACATGTCTGATTGGCCTGATTGCGCAGTCCGCTCGGCTTAATCTAGCGAGCTACGGGATCAGCTAACTATGCGGTCTGCCGACGTCTCTTCTTACTCTGCGTGGCCTCTTGCATCTTCTTTCCTTAGCTGCCAGCTTCCCCCTTTGTACCCTAATTTGCTTTCCATGTAAAGATGCAATCTCAAGCTGTAATACTGAATTATAATCAAAGGAAAGCCCATCGCAAGATTGGCATTTAAGTCGTAGCGAGTGAAGTCTGCTATTACCGCTACCAGCGGCCCCCTCTTCTTCTCAACTCCTTTATTATTCACTATCTCGGTCTCAACCATTAGAGCTAACTGTCAAAGTAACCATCTGCTTGATAGTTCCTGATCAACCTTCTCTGCTATCCCCCGCATCTCTTCACCTCGCTTGTGAGACCGAACACTCATTAACTGATGGTGCTCGCGCCTATCTCCATTTTTGCGAATCAATAGTTAACATGCGTCCTTGCTCCTTCAAGTCCTACTAGGGATCCTCTCTGGGAAGCCTTGGAGCAATCACACAGAGAAACTGCTGAATAGTTTCAAGAAATCATCTGTATTCTGGCTACCATCACGCAACGATTAGAAATGCAATCTATAGCAGCACCAGTTCCTCCAGTCAATCCAGCACCAACATTGGATACTCCGCAAGCTTATCCACTTGCCTATCTACTTGTCTATCCTCTTGTTTACCCACCAAACTTTTGGGAATGGCCATCAGCCCCTTTGCAATCTCAAAATGATGAGTTCATAGCTCGTCAAAACTTCTTTCGAGAAGCTGCCCGAGGAAGTCAAGCAAGATTTCTGAATTTCAAGGAAGTTATTATCACAACCCGCATTTTCTCTGAATTCAGGAATTATCAGAGTATGAGAAAACACACATCATGATGCCACGTCGAGCAGGGGATAACTGTTGACGCTCAGGCAAAACCATGTACTTTACTTTATAAAAGAAATTCATGAGTTTAATGATTAGAAAATCAGTTATATTTTAAAGGTCGTATCCCTCGGCTCGGTGGATCACCAAGTCCAAAGTTTAAAACTATACTTATGTGCTGCGGAAAATACTTTATTCAGGTTTGACATCCTAAGAAGTGCATAAGAGCCCCAAGAAGACCACTTATACTATGCAAGACTCTATATTTAATTTATATTATATATAAGAAACGATCTTTATACGTTATTTGGAAAATAGTGATTTAGTTTTATAAAACATGCTGATCGTGCGATATACCTATAATAATAATTGTAGTTTTAAAATAACTAGCAACCTAGCATAAATCCTCCCCAGAGCTAGTAGACTATCTCCAGAAAATGGTAGCAGCAAAAGTAATATATCTAGTACAATGGTAAAAACTACCAGTGGGCGCCAACAACCTGACACGAACCCACTGGCAAATATGTATGTCTGTAAGAAAAGTACAGAAAAACTACCTCACTAACAAAGCAACAGGATCTCCAAAGTCCAAGAGACCACCAGCAACACCACCGCAACCTAGCCACCAAACTGGCTACTGCTCAGAACCTGAGGCATTCAAAAGAACAAAGAATACCTCAACAAACAAAACAAGGAAAAACTACATGATAGTGTCAACCAGGGAATAAATGAAAGAGGAAAACACATAGCAGTAAAAGTTACAACTTCCCAATGCAAGACAAAAATAAATGCACCACGTGCGAGGAAACAGCATCAACTCTTCCCCGAAACTACATCCTGCAGAGTCTACTAGGCTACCAAGAGCCCAAAGTACTTCAATCTACCAAGGAAGAAACATCTAACACCCTAAGCTATGGGAGGTGGTAGTAGCAAAAACAAACGACATGGATCCGGGTTGGAGGCAAACTCAGTCCACCAACCACCATTTCCAAGCCAACAAGCTCAAGGGTCTACATGTAAAAGCATTAGGGACCTCCCACCCCCTTGCCCAGCCCGTACCTGGTGCAAGATAAACGAAAAGGGTGGCCACAGCTAAATTACACAACACCTCCCCTATGAAGAGCTTCAAACCACCACTACTAACCACGACCCACGATTCGGCCTTTAGGAAAGAAAAACATGGCCGACAAGGAAACTCAAAACATGAACAAGGAATTCACTCGGGAGCGAAAAATCAAGGTAGGGAAAAAGTGTTGAAATGACTCAACACGGCTTGGCGTTGAGTGGGATCCACTCAACGCCTACCTATACCTTGGCGTTGAGTGAGCTAGCTTCACTCAGCGCCAGAACCAACAGGGCGTTCAGTGAAGTTCACTCACTCAACGCCTCCTGCAAGAACAACTCTAGCGTTGAGTGAGCTAGCCTCACTCAATGCCAAAACAGCCATAGCGTTGAGTGAGGTACACTCACTGAAAGCCCTGGTACTTAACCTCAAACAGAGAAAGTGGCGTTGAGTGAGCTGGCCTCACTCAACGACAAAACAGCAATGGCGTTGAGTGAAGCTCACTCACTCAACGCCCTTCCACTTAGACGCAAAAGAAAACTGCGACGTTGAGTGAGTCCACCTCACTCAATGCCAAAACAGCGATGGTGTTGAGTGAGGTTCACTCACTCAACGCCCTGGCACTTAGCCGCAATAAGGAAAATCTGCGGCATTGAGTGAGCTGACCTCAATTAACGCCAAAATAGCAATGGTGTTGAGTGAGGTCATCTCACTCAACGCCAGAAGTTCTGGCCGTGAATAAGGGTTGTGGCGTTGAGTGAGTCTGCCTCACTCAACGCCAAAGCAAAAATTACGTTGAGTGAGGTACACTAACTCAACTCCACGGGACTTGGCCGCAAACTTGCCTTCGGCATTGAGTGAGGCCACCTCACTCAACGCCAAACCAGAAATGGCGTTGAGTGAGGTCAACTCACTCAACGCCAAAGTACTTAGCCTCAGGAAAGGCTATGGCGTTGAGTGAGCACACCTCACTCAATGCCAAAGTACTTGGTTGCACAGAAGCGACGGCGTTGAGTGACTCCACTTGACTCAACGCCAAAACCGAAATGGCGTTGAGTGAGGTCAACTCACTCAATGCCAAAACACTTAGCTTATCAGGAAAACTGCAACGTTCAGTGAGCTTGCCTCACTCAATGCCAAAACTGAAATGGCGTTGAGTGAGGTCGACTCACTCAATGCCAAAGTACTTAGCCGCTAGCATGGGCTTTGGCGTTGAGTGAGTCCACCTCACTCAACGCCCTAGTACTTAGCAAAAATTCTGACTGGCTACAGCTGCGGCGTTGAGTGTATACACCACACTCAACGCCAAACCCGCAAAGGCTTTGAGTGTGTGCACCACACTCAATGCCGGCCAGACAGGAACCAAAAAGGCTCTTTCCAACCAACACAGCAGGCACCCCCTTCTCTCTTTCTCGGCCTCACCCGCAAGCCACCAACAAGACAACAATCTGGAGTTTACTGATGGCATTACACTGGCGGGTTGAGCACCAACAGCACAGAGAAGGGGGGCTCATAGGAGAAACTAAGTCCTAAATTCAGCAAGAAAAAGAGAACATGCTTGGCTTCTACCCTAGGGCTAACCGGGAATTTTCAGAATTTCAAGAAAACAACAATGACAAGGGAAAGAACACCACTTGCCTCGATTTCTGGCGAAGCTTGGTCCTCTTTCCCTCCTCTTTACTTGGCACTAGCAAAAGCAGCACCTTAAAGCATACTCACGTACATTAATGGCGGAAAACCTCAAGACCTAAATCCCCAAATATCCTAAAACTCCACGAAAATCGAATTTCTTACCGTCGAAACGTAGATCTGAGCGAGAGCAAGACAATGCTACTTTCGGAATCGAAATACGTCCACGAACACTCCCGGAATCACCGTCTGAAGGCTAGGGCAGCCCGTCATTTCCGCCTCTATTTTCCGCGAACAGGAGCAGCGGTTATCTTTTGGTCTCGGGAAGAAGGAGGAAGGAGAAGTGGGCCCGCCACTTCTTAGTAAGGCTTTTATAAAAAGCTTAGACGCATCGTTTCAGTAAAACCGAATCCCAACCACCGGCTTACTTAATAAATTAAGAGAATTCTAATAGTCTATACTAATGGCACACCCAAAACGACGCGAAAACCAAACTATCTCGGAATTCGACGAAATTCGCACCGTAGCTAAATACCCACGCTATGATCACAACGACGAAGTCAAAATTAATTTTCGACGAACAGAACTCAAGTTATACCCACCTAAAGCCAAAACACAAGCATCCCCCAAGAGGCCACACTGGGTCACCCAAAATGACACGGCTTGCTAGGGAGACCTTGCCCATAGGCTACAAAATAGGCCACTCAGTTCTAAGGAGCTAAAACACACTCCACAAATGGCACAAGCCACGAAAACGCGTCACCGTAACGCCAAACGAGAATAAAATAGTCGTAGAAAAATCGGGGGCGTTACGGTCACTCCCCCTAAAATAAAGTTTCGTCCCAAAACTTTTACGCACAACACTCCTACTAAAGAAAGAAAAGTAACAAATAGGAGTTACAAGAAGGAAAACATACCGATCAAATCAGGGAAACAGGTGAGGGTAAGCTTTCCTCATGGCCGACTCTTTCTCCCAAGTCGTGCTCTCCAAATCCTGATTCCTCCAAAGAACTTTCACCATCGGAATGGACTTCTTTCGCAGCACCCGTTCCTGAGTATCCAAAATACGGACTGACACTTCAACAAAAGAGTGGTTGGGCTCCAACTGGTGCACAATGTCCAAGACTTGCCCACTGCTGCGCACACACTTCCACAATTGCCTTACATGGAAAACATTATGAACACTTAGGAAGGTTGCTGGCAAATCCAATCTATAAGCTGACACGCCAATCCGCTCCAAAATCTTAAACGGGCCCACATACCTCGGGTCCAATTTCCGATTCTTAACAAACCTCTTTACCCCGACCATCGGGGAAACCTTAAGAAATACGAGGTCCCCTACAGAAAACTCCAAGGCAGACCTACGCCGATTGGCATTCTTCTCGTATCTCTCTTGAGCTATACGAAGCTTCTCACGGATAAGATTCACTGCGACTTCCATCTCCTCAAGAGCATCTGGACCCAACAAAGGCCTCTCACCAGCCTCAGCCCAAAACAACGGTGTTCTGCAGCGCCTCCCATACAAGGCTTCAAAAGGAGCCATCTGCAAGCTTTCCTAATAACTGTTGTTGTATGCAAATTCCATAAGTCACAGCCGCTCATCCCACGCTCCACCGTGGCCAAAAATGTAGCATCGGATCATATCCCCAACTATCTAGTTCACCCGCTCCGTCTGCCCATTTATCTGTGGGTGGTAAGCAGTAGAATACCTCAGATCCGTACCCAAACCCTCCTATAGACTCTGCCAAAAACGAGAAGTAAAACGGGAGTCTCGATCAAAAATGATACTCACAGACACACCATGCAGTCGGATGACTTCATTCAAGTACAACTCCGCTATCTTCATCATCGGGTAATCAATCTTATATGGCACTAAGTGAGCACACTTCGTCAGTCTATCCACTATGACCCAGACAGAATCAAATCCCCTCGGAGATCGCCGTAAACCCGTGATGAAATCCATAGATAAACTTTCCCACTTTCAAGTCGGGATATCTAACGAAGTCAACTTGCCACCAGGCCTTCCATGATCGGCCTTCACACGCTTGCAAGTGTGGCACTCCGCAAGAAAAACGGGCTATATCACTTTCATGCCATACCACCATGCAATTTGCTTTATGTCATGATACATCTTTGTAGATCCTGGATGGTAGGCAACGCTGGACCCATGAGCCTCTCTACAAATCATACCTCTAATTTCCCCAACAGCGGGGATGCAAAATCTGCCGCGGTACTTCAAAGTACCCACATCATCGATAGTAAAGTCTGGCAACTCCCCCTTCTCAGTCCTGGTGAATAAGTGCAGAAGATCCGGATCGTCCTTCTGGTGCAGTCTGGTCAAAGAAATCCAAGACGGTTCTGCCACTGATAAACTACTCTTCAAGCCACATCATCCCACTGATATATCCATAAGGAGGAACTCCTCCACTAAACGATCGGCGGTGAGGTTAAAGATCTTTCCCGTCTTTCGGCTCAAGACGTCGGCCACTACATTGGCCTTGCCTAGATGATACTGGATCTCTACGTCATAATCAACCACATACTCTAGCCACCGCCGCTGGCGCAGATTACCCTCCTGCGTGAACACGTACTTCAGGCTCTTATGGTCGGTGAAGATCTTGCACTGAGCCCCATAAAGTAGGTGTCTCCACAGCTTCAACGCATTAATAACCACTGCGAACTCGAGGTCATGCGTTGGATAATTCTTCTCATGAGTCTTCAGTTGCCTTGACCCATAGGCAATCACTTTTCCAACCTGCATTAACACAAAACCCAGACCTACATGCGAAGTATCCATGTAAACATCATAATCCACCCCTTCAGTAGGCAGGGTCAGAACGGGAGCAGTGCACAATCTCCTCTTTAACTCTAGGAAGGCTTCTTCGCACCTCTCGCTCAAAACAAATGCCAAGTTCTTCTGAGTCAGCTTGATCAAAGGTGCAGCAAGGGAAGAGAAACCCTCCACGAACCTCCTGTAGTAGCCAGCCAGCCCTAGGAAACTCCTGATCTCCTTAGGCGTATTCGGCCTACTCCAATCCATCACTGCTACGACCTTATCTGGGTCGACCGAGATCCCATCCTTGTTCACCATGTGGCCTAGAAATGAAACCTGAGGCAACCAAAATTCTCACTTGCTCAACTTGGCGAATAACTTGTGGTTCCTCAACTCCGATAGAACCAAGCACAGATGCTGCTAATGCTCCTCAGCACTGCGAGAATAAACAAACGCGTCATCGATTAAGACCACCACGAACTTGTCTAGGAAATTCTTGAACACCCGGTTCATCATATCCATGAAGTTTGATGGTGTGTTGTTCAAACCAAACGACATCACCAAGAACTCAAAATGTCCATGCCTTGATCTAAACGCAGTCCGTGGAATATCTGCCTCACGGATCCTGAGCTGATGATAGCCTGAACGAAGATCGATCTTGGAGAACACCGTGCTACCGCGCAACTGGTCAAATAAGTCATCGATCCTCGGTATAGGGTACCTGTTCTTCTTCACAAACAGCACGGGAGAACCCCAAGGCGACGAACTCTGCCTGATAAATCCCTTTGTCAACAGCTCATCCAACTGGACTCGCAACTCCTCTAACTCACGAGGGGCCATCCGGTACGGCGCCTTAGCAATAGGATGCGTACCCGGCTCCAAATCGATCACAAACTCAACATCCCGATCGGGAGGAAGGCCAGGAAGATCATCAGGAAAGACATCGGCGAAACCACGAACAACTGGAATCTCCTCTAAGTGCGGTACACTAACAGCGGTCCCAACCACCGAGACAAAACAAGAAAAACAATCCGAAAGAAACAGCTTATGAGCCCATACCGCAGAGATAACAGGAGAATCCTGGCATAGGTCAGCATACACGCTTCCGGGCTGACCGTCGTCCCTGATGAATTCCAAGCGCTTCCCTTTGCACTGAATGACTGCATCATACCTAGACAGCCAGTCCATGCCCAAAATAACATCGAAGTCCCCCAGATCAATCAACTTCAGGTCTGCCTTCGCAAGGAAGTCCCCAATAAAACAGGGCAATCTAACATGCCCAAATCTGACAACACAGATTCACCAGAGGGGAGCTTTACACGGAAGGTATCCCGAACTCGATCTAAAGTCAACCGATGTCGCTCCACGAAGGCTCTAGCCACGAAAGAGTGGGTAGCGCCGGATTCAAACAGAACACGCGCCCAATGGTTCTTCACCTTAAATTTCCTATAGGAGCATATAAAACTAAGGAACTACCACAAAAAAATACTGCAAACATTCTAGCAAAACAAGAACAAAACCTTCAGGCTGGAAAGACAACTAACCTGAGATGACCCGAGTCGAAGCTTGAGCCTCCTCGGAAGAGATCACGTTCAGCTTTCCCTTGCCCTTGTCCACACGCTGAGGTGGAGGTAATGCCTGAAGAGGAACTGCATGAAGAATAGGCTAGACCTGAGGACACCTAGAATTGATGTGTCCCTTCTGCCCACACTGAAAGCAGACCTTATCCTTGGACCAGCATTGGGCAGTATCATGCCCGGGTCGCTTGCAAAAAGAATAGGAGACATCTCTCCTAGGAGCACCCTGAATCGCATGAACCTGCTCCTTCCTCTTAGCTGCTGCCTTCTTGAAACATTTCTCGACAGGGTGGCCTGATAGGCCACAGAAGCTGTAAGACCCTTTTTTTTTTCTTTTTAAACACCCGGGGTCTTAGGCCCAGAGTCGCCGTTTTGCGGTGACACCTTCACGTCCTGAAGGGTCATCACCACAAGGCGCCGATTCTGCCGGCCAATTCGATCACAGAAAGGTAGCACAATAATTGAAGTAAGAGCAACGCAGTCCACAATAATAAATCACATGTATATAAAAAAAAAAATCTCCACGAAGGGAGTGTCCACAGAATAACAATAATCAGAGTCTTATAAATACGGGCTTATGCCCGATACATCATGTCCTCACTACAATATCACTCAATGCGGAAGCAAAACTAGAAACTACTCAGGGTAGAGACTCACGGTCCCGGCTGTATGAACTCCGGAGCTAGACTGCCCCATCTCCAGGCGCACCGATCTCTGGGGCTGCTCCTCCATGCAGGGCTCCACGATCCCCTAAATGATGCGGTTCGAAAACCGTTAGTCATAAAGACTAAGCCCTATCATCCCATACCCCTTCCCCCATAGCTCCTACGTACCGAGCGGGGAGGAAGAAAGGGAAGGTCATGATGGTATAGACTAATCAAGAAACAGATGGCAGCGGAACTAATCTAGCAATTCTAAAATAATATGACAGAAAATAGAAATTAAGAAAAGTAACCTCAACTTATGTGGGAAAGCGCATAAGCCAAGGGATCTTCTGCAAGGCTCCCATCGTATAGAGTGTCCCATACCACTTATACGTTGGGGTGACGGTTATCAAACAACAGCATGTATATATATATTGCAATTAACCTTTGATTTATAAACTTGCCCACACAAGCCTATAGACCAAGGGGTCGTTTTGCAATACCTAATGTATAAGCGTCCCATACCACTTATACTTTAGGTGTCAGGGTTAAATGAATCGATTATGCTATGACATGCATGTGGGTATGATGAAACATGCAAGTGCAACTCACACACCCGACTCTGTGCACACAGACCTTTAGTTCCCCCTTTTGGAGCCGTTACCTCCCAGGATACCTCCGTAGTGGCGGACGGAAGCGGTGGGTTGGGCCTCGCCCACCTCAAAACCAGTAAAGCACCACTAGTCTGACCTATCGTATGCCTCAACGCTTGTTGCACTAAGCGGATGCCTGCGTACTCTTGCCGGCTGGCGCACCAGACTTCTGTTGGCGAAGTGCTAATCACCTCGCCGAGTCAACGATATCGGTGTTGGTGCAATCGAACTCTCCGATATCGAAAACCCACCACCTTAACTTTTCCTATTTTATGGACATGCAAGTTTAATCGTAAACACACAAAAACCGAGCCGAAGCCCCCCGGACCAAAACGACCGTCTCCAAATCAACCGAGCCGAAGCTCCCCGGACCAAGACGTCCATCTCCAACCTAACCGAGCCGAAGCTCCCCAGACCAAAACGTCCGTCTCCAAACCAACCGAGCCGAAGCTCTCATCAATCTTCCTGTGCCAATAGTGTTTGTGAAAGGTGCAGCCCTAGTTACTAAGTTACTCTTGTCGGTTTGTTATTACAGTTTACGTTAGCCCAGGACTGCCCCCGGTATTCCCCGTGAAGGGCTCTCAAGGGGCACTAAGAACCAAGACGGCGGCATTACGACCCAAAGTTCCCTTTCGCAAGGCACTTATTGTTATTGGTTGATCTCCCTTAACCCGATTCCCTTCTCATATTACGAAAGACTATCCTAGGGTGATTTTTTTAACCTTCCTTCTTCGGGGAAGACGATCTTTCGCCGAACCCGAGCACCTCCTAACTCTAGCTATCACCACTTCTCTCTACTCTTTATATCTTCCTATTGTGATTTCCTCCACTATTGCCCACCCAGACAAAATGATTAACTCCAATGTCTTCCACAGATCATGTCCTAATGCAATTAACAAATTGCTATATGCAGACCGACCTAGACTATATGCGAACCGGTTATGCAGTGATTCGATACTCATCCGAATGCCCTAAATTATTTACTGGGGACTTATCATGATATAACTAGCCTAAATCCAGAAAATGGTAATTTTCCTAATTTATCAGATATTTAATTAAATTCCCCGAAAGTCCCAAGGGCTACCTATTTGAACATAAACTACCATAAGTAATCATGCAAGATGTCTAGAAAAATTACTATAAATATTATGTCATCCCAATATGGTAAATCCAAAGTATCACAATTTTTCTATCATCAAAAGGGCACAAAAACTATTTTAGAAATAATCTCTATCTTTTGTTATTTATGAATCAAGTACAGAAAATATTCTTCCAAAAATTATAAATAATTTATGACATGCAGATAAAGGCCTAAAATTAGCACTGGCCAAGTTTCATAATTTTTCAGCAAGTATATTATCCATAATTAATTTTTAAACCATAAAACCCCTTTCTAACATCTGTGAATAAAGTACTAGATTTACTCAACTAAAAATCATACAAAAATTCAGGGGAAACTATTCTGACCTAAATCCTTTACCTTCAAGATTTCATGAGGTATCAATGAATAAAAATTTCTAAATAATTAAATCATCATTTAAGGCCATAGCAAGCTTTACAAATAAAGTGCTAACAATAATCAACATAAAATTCCAGAAAAATTGCTATAAGTTCTACCTGATCCAAAACTCACTCTACCCGAATTTCACAGTTTTTAAGTAAGGTTCAGTGACTGATTTTACCTATTTGATATTTTACCCTAAAACTAAGGTTATGGTTTTAAGGTATCTACTTGTCTCCAAATTCCCCAAGATTACATCCAGACGATTCTTATCAAGCTTTTGTCAACTCTACAGAGTTTCAAGGCAATACAAGAGCAATTGCCCCCATGTCCTTCACAACCCTCAAAACACTTTATTTAGGGTTTGAGCTTGGATCCTAGGGTAAATCAACCCTAAATCTCACCATTTTTCTCCAAGCAGGTTATAACACCCTTCTAAGTCAGAAATCAGAAAATCAGCCTCTGTTGAGGTGATTTGACCTTTCCAAACTGTTAGTGCACTTTTTACTAAAAGGTGTCTCACTAATGCCTAGTTAAGGGTAGAAGATTTCCTACCCAAAACTCCTCCAAATCAGTTGGAATTTTGTACAGACCTAGGTTTTATAGCCTGGGACCACTCACCAAAATTTGGGAGGGTTTGGAGGTCATTTGACCACTTAAATAAATTCCTCTAAGTTTATTAAATTAAAACAAAAACCTTAGGCAAAGTATCTCCAAAAATTCTCATTTTTGGTATGCCTTTAGGTATTGCTAAGGTTAACCCCCTTCCAAAATTCCAGGTCATTTGGACAAAGTTCAAAGAGTGGGCATCCATTTTAATTTCTTCCCAACTCTAGGTACAACCCCACTAAAATGGGTGATGCGGCCGAACAGCTTACCCAAACGAGTTGAAACCAATTTTAGATTAATCTAGACTCGAAGGGCTACGACTTTCGTGTCTGGTCACTTTTCCTAAAACGGTCTCTAAGTGCCTCGTTTTGCAGCATCAAAATGTGCCCATCTAAGTATATTTTCCTTATAAAATTATTTGCATAATTTATATATTATAAACAGTTTTTACTGTTCATCTTCTACAGAACCCGAAAACCAGACACAGAAACTCATATTTCCTGTAGCTCTTTCGTTCTCCGTCACCGGTTGTCCGGTCACTTCCCTGGCCAGCCACCACCACCACCACCTCCGTTGAGACGATGGCTATAGGTCGGCGGTGGTTTGGCCGCCAGAGGGGGCGGTTTCCGGCGAACTCAAGAATACATTTTTCATGGTTTTCCATGAAAATGAGAGATGGGTTCGGCTCCGTTGAGCACGAACTTCCTTTCTAAGAATCCTAAGATCTACCCATGAAAGAGAAGAAGCAGAGGAGGACCTTGTTCGCTGTTTGGAGGCGAGATGAACGACGGGGTGTCATGGCGCAGTGGTGGCGTAGCCGAACTTCTCCTACAGCAAAAACAAAGATCTGATCCATTTGATTGAGCGTGTAAACTTCTCCTCTTGCTCCAAGTGGGCTTTTATAAGTCAGCAAGTGGGGAGATGAAAGGGTAAATCCTTAATGGTCATGAATGTTCTCCCCTAACATTTCGGTTATAATGCAGGGCAGTTGAAACGCTGGAAAACGAAGAGGTGTTCGCCGGGTGGTGATTTCCTATTGAACCAACATTTCCTTATTTATTTAAATAATTAAAGAAGGAAACGGCACATAAATACTCCTGGTGTAACTTCCCATAATCAGAATTGATTACAATGTCGGATACCGAAATTTCCAGTCTGGCTGACGTTTCGGCCTTGGTCACGGGCGTGACACATAGGACACGGGCGTGACAGGCCCGGATAGCCAATTCTGGATTCGACGATCGTCGAACTGAGATCGACGATCGTCGAAGGGTGGTTACGGGCGTGACACCTGGGTTACGGGCGTGACAGGCCCTGGGTGGTTAATTCTGGGTCGACGATCGTCGAATTGAGATCGACGGTCGTCGAATGGTGGTCACGCCCTAGGTCACGGGCGTGACACCTTGATCACGGGCGTGACATGCCCGGGCTGCAAGTTCGACGATCGTCTGACGGAGATCGACGATCTTATAAGGAGTCACGCCCTACGTCACGGGCATGACACCTTGGTCACGGGCGTGACATGCCCGGGCTGCAAGTTCGACGATCGTCTCACGGAGATCGACGATCGTCGAAGGAGTCACGCCCTAGGTCACGGGCGTGATACCTTGGTCACGGGCGTGACATGCCCGGGCTGCAAGTTCGACGATCGTCTCACGGAGATCGACGATCGTCGAAGGAGTCACGCCTTAGGTCACGGGCATGACGGGTCGGTCACGGGCGTGACCAACCCGTGACCCGAAATCTTGGTCGATTTATTTCAACTTTTGGGCTTCCTAGGGTTCTGTCACGACCAACCGACTCCTAGGAATCTAGCCGGAAATGGGATGTTACAAATCCCAATAAACAAAACAAAAATTTCGTCCCTGAAATTGAGGTTGAGCCTACGGGGATTTCTATAGGAATAAATCAAACTTGTAACATCCCATACGATCTTTTTATTGGGTTTAGGCGACTATTCGTTTGGTAAACGAAGACAATCTCCCCAATAAACAAAAGATTAGCCCCTACCTTTCTGATTTAGTGCGCATGCCTTGGTCCTGAATTTTCCTTATCTACTCTTAACTGTCCAAAACAAGAAGGCAACCTATAGTATACTGAGAGGTGGTGAGACATACCTGACTGAACAACTCCGGGTATCTTTGCCTCATTAGGTCCTGCGATTCCCAGGTGTGCTCCTCCTGACCGTGGTTTCTCCACAGAACCTTGACTAAGGGGATCTTCTTGCGGCGCAAGATCCATACTCCTTTATCGTCGATCCGGACCGGCTCCAAGTGAACAGATCGGTCTGAAGCTACCGGCCCTTCGGTGGTCAAAATCTGCTGCTCCGGGCGTAGTAGAGCCCTTCTCAGCGAAGAAATGTGGAAGACGTCGTGTAGAGCTGCCAGCTCTGGTGGCAACTCTAGCCTGTAGGCTAGGGGTCCGATCCGCTCCAGGATCCAGTATGGGCCCATATACCTAGGGCTGAGCTTCTTCCTCCGACCGCGCACCCGTGAGACTCCGTGCATGGGCCGGATCTTCAAGAACACTCGATCCCCTACCCGAAACTCCACCTGACGATGCCGGGCGTCATAGTATTTAGCCTGTCTGCTCTGCGCCTCAAACAACCTATCTCTGATCAGTCTCACCTGAGCCTCGGTGTCTTCAACAAAATCCGATCCCAACACCTTCGGATCTTCGTCTTGAACCCAAGAAAGCGGGGTCCTACATTTTCTTCCATACAAGGCTTCATAAGGCGCCATCCTGATGCTGGACTGGTAGCTATTATTATAGGAGAACTCGACCAACGGTAACATATTCTCCCACGGCTCCCCTTGGTCCAGTATACACAGTCGTAGTAAATCCTCCAAGGTCCGGTTGGTGCGCTCTGTCTGCCCGTCCGTCTGAGGGTGGAAGGCCGTGCTAAAAGTCAACCGGGTGCCCAAATATGCCTGCACTGACCGCCGCTCCCTGGATGTAAACCGTCCATCGTGGTCCGACACTATCGTCCGGGGCACGCCATGATATCGGATATACTGCTCCACGAACTTCCGCACAAGCACTCCCACCGAGTCATCCTTCCTGATCGGTATAAAGCGGGCCACCTTCGTCAACCGATCAACAATCACCCAGATCGAGTCGTTCCCCGTCCGAGACCGGGGAAGACCATGTATAAAATCCATAGTTATATCGTCAAATTTCCACTCCGGCACCGGGAGTGGCTGCAATAATCCTGCGGGGTTCCTGCACTCCGCCTTCACCAACTGACACGCCTCGCAATGGGTCACGAAGTACGTAATGTCCTTCTTCATGCCCGGCCAAAACATCGTCCTCTTCAGATCAGCGGTCATCTTTGTGATCCCCGGGTACACAGAGTACCGGCTGCAATGCGCCTCCGTCATAATATCCTCTCGGATCAGGCCTCCTGCGGGTATATATACTCTGCCTCTGAAATGTAGAAATCCCTCTCTCAGGGAATAATCTCCTGTCGAACCCTCCTCCAACGCTCGGAACATCAGCTCTGCCCATGCATCTGTCCTATGTCTGTCCTGAATGCGATCCCGAATATCGTCTATGGCCACTATCGATGCCAGATACTCCCTATACAGAACTGGGTCATCCTCGGACACTAGGGATATCTACATATCTCTGAATGACCGGACTAGCTCCATGGACATAACTTGGGGCCCAGCTTCGGAAGTGGAAGCTCTCCGACTCAATGCGTCGGCCACCACGTTTGCCTTCCCTGGATGGTAGTGCATCTCATACTAATAATCTGCTAAGAACTCCACCCAGCGCCTCTGCCTGATATTCAGCTCCTTCTAAGTGTCCACGTATTTCAGGTTCTTGTGGTCGGAGTAGATGTCGCAGTGGACTCCATAAAGATAATGGCGCCAGACCTTCAGAGCAAAAACGACCGCTCCCATCTCAAGGTCGTGCACTGGGTAGTTCTTCTCATGGGTCTTTAGTTGGCGGGAGGCATATGCTATGACGTGTCCGTTCTGCATCAGCACTGCTCCCATCCCCTGGTATGATGCGTCGGTATACACCTGGAATCCTTCCTTTCCAGATGGAAGGGCCAGAATAGGGGCTGAGATGAGTCGGCCCTTCAGCTCCTGGAAAGCCGCCTGGCACTGCGGGGTCCAAACGAAAGGTGCCTCCTTCTTCGTCAAAGATGTGAGGGGGAGGCCAATCTGAGAGAACCCCTCCACGAACTTCCGGTAGTAACCGGCAAGTCCCAAGAAACTTCGTACATCGGTGGCTGTCTTCAACTGCGGCCAATCTCGAACTGCCCGAATATTTGCCGGATCCACTGCCAACCCAGCTCCGCTGATAATGTGGCCTAGGAAGGCCACCTCCTTCAACCAAAACTGACCTTGCTGAATTTTGCATAAAGGCGATGCTCCCGCAACCTCTCTAGAGTGAGTGCTAGATGCCGAGTGTGCTCCTCCTCCGTCCTAGAGTAGATCAGATGTCGTCTATGAATACTATGACGAACACATCCAAGTAGGCCTCGAAAACCCGGTTCATGAGACTCATGAACGCCGACGGAGCATTCGTGAGCCCGAAGGGCATCACGGTGAACTCATACAGGCCATATCTGCTACTGAAGGCCGTCTTCGGGATATCCTCCTCCTGGATCCGTAGCTGGTAGTATCCTGACCTCAAGTCCAGCTTCGAGAAATAATGGGCTCCCTCCAGCTGGTCGAACAATTCGTCTATCCGTGGGAGCGGATAGGTATTCCGGACGGTCAGCCTGTTTAGTGCTCGATAATCGATGCACAGGCGGTGTGTCCCATCCTTCTTCTTCACGAATAGGACCAGTGCTCCCCATGGCGAGGAACTCGGTCTAACAAATCCTGCCTCAACCAATTCCTGCAACTGAGTCTGAAACTCTGCCAACTCCTTTGGGGCCATTCGATAAGGGGCCCTAGATGCCGGCTTCGCCACCGGCACAAGCTGTATCTGAAAATCCTGCTCTCGGTGTGGAGGTAGTCCTGGCAGGTTCTCTGGAAAGATGTCAGCGAAATCTCGCACCACCGGGAAGTCTGTCACCGACTCCTTAACTTCCGCCATCTCAAATAGAATCTGATAGACCTCCTCTCCCTGCAGATGGGCCTTAACGGCCTGTACCGAAGATAAGAGTATACGAGAGACAGGTCTTATACCTTCAATGATTATGAAAGAGTCCCCATGTCTCACGGTGATCCTCTTCGCCTGGCAGTCAATCTGGGCATGGTTCCAGTGCAGCCATACCATGCCCAGGATCAGGTCGTAGTCCGTCAGCTTCAAAATCGTCGCTGGAGCCTCGAACGACTTTCCACCAATTTCTGCCTCCATATTGCAGTGATCCGTGGTAAGGAGCTCAGATCCATCCGGTAGTCATCCCCTCATCCTCGAGCCTGTGAACCGCTCCACGCCTTCCAGTCCTTCTACGAACGTCTCCGACACAAAGGAGTGAGTAGCTCCAGTATCGAACAGTGTGCGGGCCGGCTTGCCGCTGATGAAGACTATACCTGGGGTGATTAGATATCTTAGAGTTCTATAGTGAGTTTTACTTTCCTTGCTAATCTATCTAGTGCGATTCAAAGTTTTAACCATTGAAAGGGAAATTCTATGAAAATAAAGAGGCATTGCAGCGTACCTGCTATGACCTGCTCCGGATTCCGAGGCTGCGCAAGGTCCAGGGCATATACCTGCTCCCTTTCCTGCCTACGATCTCCCCCCTGGTATCCACGACCGCGGCCGCGTCCTCGGCCTCCGTAATGCTGAGCTGGTGGGCCGCCCTGTGGTGCTGGAGGTGGTGCCCCCCTCATTGGGCAGTTCCTCCGAATGTGCCCAATCTGATGACAAAAGAAGCACTCTGGTGGGGGATACGCCATTCCTCCGGGTCTCGGCATCTCCTGCATCCGAAGAGGTGGTGGGGCCAATATCACCTGTTCCCTCGGCTCCTGCCTCACGTCCTGACGAGGCTGGTCCTCTGTCCTCCTCTCCTCTGGTACAGCACCTCGCCGCTGGTCATTTCTACCTCTCCGTCCCTGATCCACTGCTGGCCGTTTCCGGCCACGGGTGGCGTGCCAATCTGCCTCAATCCTTTTTGCCATCTCCAAAATCCGAGAGATGGGCCCGTAAGATACAAACAGCAGAGCCTCCCTCAAGTCCTCCCGCAGGCCCTTATAAAACCTCCAGATATACCCTGCTTTGTCCAGCTGGTAGGAATCTGCGTATCGAGCCAGATGGTCGAACTCTCGATGGTACTCCACCACGGTCCGGGTGCCCTGCTTTAGCTGTAAGAACCGCTCCTCCAAATCATCCCTGGCTGACTGCGGAACGAAATGCTCCAGCAGTGCGGCCCTGAACTCCTCCCAGGTAACCTCCGCAACCTCCCTGTCGGCAAGTGTCGTGTCCAACAGCGTCTTCCACCACCTCTTTGCATGGGACTCCAGGCAAGAGACGACCAGAGCCACCCTCTCCTCCCACGGACATCGTATCCCGGTCAGCATCTCGTACATGATATCCAGCCACTCTTCCATCCGAACTGTCGACTCTGTCCCCAAGTAGGACGGGGGAGACAGTCCTCGAAAGATGCTTAGCCAGTTGGCCCCCGAATTTGGCTGCGGGGCTGGAACCTGCTGGGCCCTGAAGGCCTCCAGGATTGCAGTCAGAGTCTGTCCCATGTCTGACTGAAGGAAAGGAGTGGGGACCGGTGGAGGTGGTGCAATACCCTGAGCCTGCTGAACTCCGCCTTGTGGCGTAGGGTGTGCTGGAGGCTGCGTAAAAAAAAACCCATACTGAGAAAACGTTCAATCTTAAATAAAAGTGGACAATTTATATGTGAACCCCATTTGGGCACACCACTTCTTCCGCTGCTTAGTTTGTCCCCAAACAAAACTCACGCGGGGGTGACCCAGGGTTTGTGGACTGCTACTTCCTTCTGATCGATGTTTGCCTCTGATACCACTTGTAAGACCCCCTTTTTTTTCTTTTTAAACACCCGGGGTCTTAGGCCCAGAGTCGCCGCTTTGCGGTGACACCTTCACGTCCTGAAGGGTCATCACCACAAGGCGCCGATTCTGCCGGCCAATTCGATCACAGAAAGGTAGCATAATAATTGAAGTAAGAGCAACGCAGTCCACAATAATAAATCACATGTAAAAAATCTCCACGAAGGGAGTGTCCATAGAATAACAATAATCAGAGTACTATAAATGCGGGCTTATGCCCGATACATCATGTCCTCACTACAATATCACTCAATACGGAAGCAAAACTAGAAACTACTCAGGGTCGAGACTCACGGTCCCGGCTGTATGAACTCCGGAGCTAGACTGCCCCATCTCCAGGTGCACCGATCTCTGGGACTGCTCCTCCATGCTGGGCTCCACGATCCCCTAAATTATGCGGTTCGAAAACCGTTAGTCATAAAGACTAAGCCCTATCATCCCCTACCCCTTCCCCCATGGCTCCTAAGTACCGAGCGGGGAGGAAGAAAGGGAAGGTCATGATGGTAGAGATTAATCAAGAAATAGATGGCAGCGGAACTAATCTAGCAATTCTAAAATAATATGACAGAAAATAGAAAGTAAGAAAAGTAACCTCAACTTATGTGCGAAAGCGCATAAGCTATGGGATCTTCTGCAAGGCTCCCATCGTATAGAGTGTCCCATACCACTTATACGTTGGGGTGACGGTTATCAAACAACAGCATGTATATATATTGCAATTAACCTTTGATTTATAAACTTACCCACACAAGCCTATAGACCAAGGGGTCGTTTTGCAAGTCCTAATGTATAAGCGTCCCATACCACTTATACTTTAGGTGTCAGGGTTAAATGAATCGATTATGCTATGACATGCATGTGGGTATGATGAAACATGCAAGTGCAACTCACACACCCGACTCTGTGCACACAGACCTTTAGTTCCCCCTTTCGGAGCCGTTACCTCCCAGGATACCTCTGTAGTGGCGGACGGAAGCGGTGGGTTGGGCCTCGCCCACCTAAAAACCAGTAAAAGCACCACTGGTCTGACCTATCGTATGCCTCAACGCTTGGTGCACTAAGAGGACTCCTGCGTACTCTTGCCGGCTGGCGCACCGTACTTCTGTTGGCGAAGTGCTAATCACCTCGCCGAGTCAACGATATCGGTGTCGGTGCAATCGAACTCCCCGATATCGAAAACCCACCACCTTAACTTTTCCTATTTTATGCACATGCAATTTTAATCGTAAACACACAAAAACCGAGCCGAAGCCCCCCGGACCAAAACGTCCGTCTCCAAATCAACCGAGCCGAAGCTCCCCGGACCAAGACGTCCATCTCCAACCCAACCGAGCCGAAGCTCCCCGGACCAAGACGTCCATCTCCAACCCAACCGAGCCGAAGCTCCCCGGACCAAAACGTCCGTCTCCAAACCAACCGAGCCGAAGCTCTCATCAATCTTCCTATGCCAACAGTGTTTGTGAAAGGTGTAGCTCTAGTTACTAAGTTACTCTTGTCGGTTTGTTATTACAGTTTAAGTTAGCCCAGGACTGCCCCCGGTATTCCCCGTGAAGGGCTCTCAAGGGGCACTAGGAACCAAGACAGCGGCATTACGGCCCGAAGTTCCCTATCGCAAGGCACTTATTGTTATTGGTTGATCTCCCTTAACCCGATTCCCTTCTCATATTACGACAGACTATCCTAGGGTGAGTTTTTTAACCTTCCTCTCTTCGGGGAAGACGATCTTTCGCCGAACCCGAGCACCTCGTAACTCTAGCTATCACCACTTCTCTCTACTCTTTATATCTTCCTATTGTGATTTCCTCCACTATTGCCAACCCAGACAAAATGATTAACTCTAATGTCTTCCACAGATCATGTCCTAATGCAATTCACAAATTGCTATATGCAGACCGACTTAGACTATATGTCGAACTGGTTATGCAATGATTCGATACTCATCTGAATGCCCTAAATTATTTACTGGGGACTTATCATGATATAACTAGCCTAAATCCAGAAAATGGTAATTTTCCTAATTTATCAGATATTTAATTAAATTCCCCGAAAGTCCCAAAGGCTACCGGTTTGAACATGAACTACCCTAAGTAATCATGCAAGATGTCCAGAAAAATTACTATAAATATTATGTCATCGCAATATGGTAAATCCAAAGTATCACAATTTTTCTATCATCAAAAGGGCACAAAAACTGTTTTAGAAATAATCTCTATCTTTTGTTATTTATGAATCAAGTACAGAAAATATTCTTTCAAAAATTCTAAATAATTTATGACATGTAGATAAAGGCCTAAAATTATCACTGGCCAAGTTTCATAATTTTTCAGCAAGTATATTATCCATAATTAATTTTTAAACCATAAAACCTCTTTCTAACATCTGTGAATAAAGTACTAGATTTACTCAACTAAAAATCATACAAAAATTCAGGGGAAACTATTCTGACCTAAATCATTTACCTTCAAGATTTTATGAGGTTTCAATGAACAGAAATTTCTAAATAATTAAATCATCATTTAAGGCCATAGCAAGCTTTACAAATGAAGTGCTAACAATAATCAACATAAAATTCCAGAAAAATTGCTATAAGTTCTACCTGATCCAAAACTCACAATACCCGAATTTCATAGTTTTTAAGTAAGGTTCAGTGACTGATTTTACCTATTTGATATTTTACCCTAAAACTAAGGTTAGGGTTTTAAGGTATCTACTTGTATCCAAATTCCCCAAGATTACATCCAGAAGATTCTTATCAAGCTTTTGTCAACTCTACAGAGTTTCAAGGCAATACAAGAGCAATTGCCCCCATGTCCTTCACAACCCTCAAAACCCTTTATTTAGGGTTTGAGCTTGGATCCTAGGGTAAATCAACCCTAAATCTCACCATTTTTCTCCAAGCAGGTTATAACACCCTTCTAAGTCAGAGATCAGAAAATCAGCCTCTGTTGAGGTGATTTGATCTTTCCAAACTCTTAGTGCACTTTTTACTAAAAGATGTCTCACTAATGCCTAGTTAAGGGTAGAAGATTTCCTACCCAAAACTCCTCCAAATCAGTTGGAATTTTGTACCAACCTAGGTTTTATAGACAGGGACCACTCACCAAAATTTTGGAGGGTTTGGAGGTCATTTGACCACTTAAATAAATTCCTCTAAGTTTATTAAATTAAAACAAAAACCTTAGGCAAAGTATCTCCAAAAATTCTCATTTTTGGTCTGCCTTTAGGTATTGCTAAGGTTAACCCCCTGCCCAAATTCCAGGTCATTTGGACAAAGTTCGAAGAGTGGGCATCCATTTTAATTTCTGCCCAACTCTAGGTACAACCCCCACTAAAACGGGTGTTGCGGCCGAACAGCTTACCCAAACGGGTTGAAACCAATTTTAGATTATTCTAGACTCGAAGGGCTATGACTTTCGTGTCTGGTCACTTTTCGTAAAACGGCCTCTAAGTGCCTCGTTTTGCAGTATCAAAATGTGCACATCTTAGTATATTTTCCTTATAAAACTATTTGCATAATTTATATATTATAAACAGTTTTTACTGTTCATCTTCTACAGAACCCGAAAAGCAGACACAGAAACTCATATTTCCTATAGCTCTTTCGCGCTCCGTCACCGGTCATCCGGTCACTTCCTTGGCCAGCCACCACCACCACCACCTCCGTTGAGGCGATGGCTATCGGTCGGCGGTGGTTTGGCCGCCGGAGGTGGCGGTTTCCGGCGAACTCAAGAATACATTTTTCATGATTTTCCATGAAAACGAGAGATGGGTCCGGCTCCGTTGAGCACGAACTTCCTTTCTAAGAATCCTAAGATCTACCCATGAAAGAGAAGAAGCAGAGGAGGACCTTGTTCGCGGTTTGGAGGCGAGATGAACGATGGGGTCCCATGGCGCAGTGGTGGCGTAGCCGAACTTCTCCTACAGCAAGAACAAAGATCTGATCCGTTTGATTGAGCGTGTAAACTTCTCCTCTTGCTCCAAGTGGGCTTTTATAAGTCAGCAAGTGGGGAGATGAAAGAGTAAATCCTTAATGGTCATGAATGTACTCCCCTAACGTTTCGGTTATGATGCAAGGCAGTTGAAATGCTGGAAAACGAAGAGGTGTTCGCCAGGTGGTGATTTTCTATTGGACCAACATTTCCTTATTTATTTAAATAATTAAAGAAGGAAACGGCCCATAAATACTCCTGGTGTAACTTCCCATAATCAGAATTGATTACAATGTCGGTTACCGAAATTTCCAGTCTAGCTGACGTTTCGGCCTTGGTCACGGGCGTGACACATAGGTCACGGGCGTGACAGGCCCGGATAGCCAATTCTGGATTCGACGATCGTCGAACTGAGATCGACGATCGTCGAAGGGTGGTCACGGGCGTGACACCTGGGTCACGGGCGTCACAGGCCCGGGTGGTTAATTCTGGGTCAACGATCGTCGAATTAAGATCGACGGTCGTCGAATGGTGGTCACGCCCTAGGTCACGGGCGTGACACCTTGATCACGGGCGTGACATGCCCGGGCTGCAAGTTCGACGATCGTCTGACGAAGATCGACGATCGTCGAAGGATTCACTCCCTACGTCACGGGCGTGACACCTTGGTCACGGGCGTGACATGCCCGGGCTGCAAGTTCGACGATCGTCTCACGGAGATTGACGATCGTCGAAGGAGTCACGCAATAGGTCACGGGCATGACACCTTGGTCACGGGCGTGACATGCCCGGGCTACAAGTTCGACGATCGTCTCACGGAGATCGACGATCATCGAAGGAGTCACGCCTTAGGTCACGGGCGTGACGGGTCGGTCACGGGCGTGACCAACCCGTGACCCGAAATCTCGGTCGATTTATTTCAACTTTTTGGCTTCCTAGGGTTCTATCACGACCAACCGACTCCTAGGGGTCTAGCCAGAAATGGGATGTTACAGAAGCTGCTCACCACTTTGCTCTCCTTTCCCAGAGCTGCCCCAGGTACCTGGGGTTTCTTCTACTCCACAGACTTCCTCTAGTCCTTCCTCATTTGCTGGCCTCTGCTCTTCACGGTCTCAATAGCCTCCACCTTCAGAGCAGCCTCCACTACTCCTGCATAAGTCTCTGACCCATAAGCACTGGTTAACTGCTGCACCTCGCTCCTCAAACCACCGAGAAATCGCTTCACTCGATCAGCCTCAATGCTGACCAATCCATGGGCAAAACGGCTCAACTTGCTGAACTCTATCTCATACTCACCCACCGGCAGTTGCCTTTGCTTCGGATGGAGGAAGTCGTTCATGAGGCGGTCACGCTCGACCGAGGGTAAGAACTTCCTCAACAGCATCTCCTTGAACACCTCCCAAAAGCATCCAGCTACCAAGCTCTCCTTCTCTCTCAGCCACCAACTCTTAGCCAAACCTTTAAGCTGATAGGCGGCTATCATCACCCTCTGATCATCTGTAATCCCCGAGTACGAGAACATCTCCTCCATGGAGATCAGCTAGTCGTCTATCACCATGAAATCTTCCTTCCTGAAATATGTGGGAGGGCTCAGCCTCTGAAACTGCGAGATGAAGGCAATCTCTGCTGGCACCACCACTGGAGGTCTTAAGGGTGTAGGAGGAGGAGGGACAGCTATCCCTCCTGTAGGACCTTGCACTCCCTAAGTCTGACCTGCCACAACCGCCACCAGGGACTGAATCTGGTCCTGCATCTCTACCATCTGTTTGCTCATGGCATCGCTACTCTGCCGCAGGCTCTCGATCACTACGTCATTCTGAGCTCCAGATGACTCACCCTCAGATAGGGGAGTCAATCGAGTCGCAGTATGTCTCGCCATCCTAAAATCATAACAACACTAGTTAGATCCTAATACCACAGCTAGAACCAACTACAAGTACAGACAATACATATATAGATATAAACTTAAAGATGCTAAACTTGCTCTGGGAGTTTATCTTTTTTACAAAAAAATTTGATGTTATGTCCTAACCTAAGATGGTTAACCACCACCATACTAATTCATGTGCCTATATCGGGAATGCATGACTTTATATTACTTTTAACTTGAAAGCTTATGTGTGTACATATGTCATCCTGTCAGTCTTTAACTTGGCACGTTGTGCTTATGCAAGGTTATGCTTTGCATGTTTGTGCTATGCATTATAAAAAAAGGCCCTAATGCATGTTATGAGCGACGTACACATGAAAAAGTTATGCATCCCATACTACGTAACATTCTTATGCAACGAAAAAGAAAACGAGCTTGTCGCAGCCATGTAGTGAGGTTATGCATCCCATACTACATAACCCTCACATGTTGCCCCTATAGTGGATCCATATACGAACATATACTACATAATATGCCCCGTATACTTCATGTGATGCTATGAGTGTAGTGTTCGTGCTTTTTCCAAGACGTGAGGATGACATATCAGGTGTGTGAATGACATGATGCTGAACTACTAAATCAATCAAAGAAAGGTTGGCCGACTAACTTGTCAAGCAACCTCCCTCTGATACCAACTGTCACAACCCACATTTTCTCCGAATTCAGGAATTATCATAGTATGAGAAAACACGCGTCATGATGCCATGTCGAGCAGGAGATAACTACTGACGCTCAGGCAAAACATCTACTTTACTTTATAAAAGAAATTCATGAGTTTAATGATTAGGAAATCAGTTATATTTTAGAGGCCGTATCCCTCGGCTCGGTGGATCACCTAGTCCACAGTTTAAAACTATACTTATGCCTGCGGAAAATACTTTATTCATGTTTGACATCCTAAGAAGTGCATAAGAGCCCCAAGAGGACCACTTATGATATGCAAGACTCTACATTTAATTTATATTATATATAAGAAACGATCTTTATACGTTGTTTGGAAAATAGTGATTTAGTTTTACAAAACATGCTGATCATGAGATATACCTATAATAATAATTGTAGTTTTAAAATAACTTGCAACCTAGCATAAATCCTCCCCAGAGCAAGTAGACTATCTCCAGAAAATGGTAGCAACAAAAGTAATATATCTAGTACAAAGGTAAAAACTACCAGTGTGCGCCAATAACCTGACACGAAGCCACTGGCAAATATGTATGTCTGTAAGAAAAGTACAGAAAAACTACCTCACTAACAAAGCAACAGGATCTCCAAAGTCCAAGAGACCACCAGCAACACCACCGCAACCTAGTAGCAAAACTGGCTACTGCTCAGAACCTGAGGCATTCAAAAGAAGAAAGAATACCTCAGCAAGCCAAAAAAGGAAAAAACTGCATGAAAGTGTCAACCAGGGAATAAATGAAAGAGGAACACACATATCATTAAAGTCACAACTGCCTAATGCAAGACAAAAAGAAATGTACCACGTGCGAGGAAACAGCATCAACCCTGCCCAGAAACTACATCCTGCAGAGTCTACTAGGCTACCAAGAGCCCAAAGTGCTGCAATCTACTAAGAAAGAAACATCTAACACCCTAAGCTGTGGGAGGTGGTAGTAGCAAAAACAAACGACATGGATCCGGGTTGGAGGCAAACTCAGTCCCCCAACCACCATTTCCAAGCCAACAAGCTCAAGGGTCTACATGTAAAAGCACTAGGGACCTCCCACTCCTTGCTCAGCCCATACCCGGTGCAAGATAAAAGAAAAGGGTGGCCACGGCTAAATTACACAACACCTCCCCCATGAAGAGCTTCAAACCACCACTACTAACCACGACCCACGATTCGGCCTTTATGAAAGAAAAACATGGCCGACAAGGAAACTCAAAACATGAATAAGGAATTCACTCGGGAGCGAAAATCAAGGTAGGGAAAAAGTGTTGAAATGACTCAACACGGCTTGGCATTGAGTGGGACCCACTCAACGCCTACCTAGACCTTGGCATTGAGTGAGCTAGCCTCACTCAGCGCTAGAACAAGTATGGCATTGAGTGAAGTTCACTCACTCAATTCCTCCTGCAAGAACAACTCTGGCGTTGAGTGAACTAGCCTCACTCAATGCCAAAATAGCCATGGCGTTGAGTGAGTTACACTTACTCAATGCCCTGGTACTTAACCTCAAACAGAGAAAGTGGCGTTGAGTGAGCTGGCCTCACTCAATGCCAAAACATCAATGACGTTGAGTGAAGCTCACTCACTCAACGCCCTTCCACTTAGCCGCAAAAGAAAACTGCGGCGTTGAGTGAGTCCACCTCACTCAACGCCAAAACAGCGATGGCGTTGAGTGAGGTTCACTCACTCAACGCCCTGGCACTTAGCCACAACATGGCAAATCTGCGGCGTTGAGTGAGCTGACCTCACTCTACGCCAAAACAACAATGGCGTTGAGTGAGGTTATCTCACTCAATGCCAGAAGTTCTTGCCGCGAAGAAGGGTTGTGGCGTTGAGTGAGTCTGCCTCACTCAATGCTAAAGCAGAAATGGCGTTGAGTGAGGTACACTCACTCAACGCCACGGGACTTGGCCGCAAACTTGCCTTCGGCGTTGAGTGGGGCCACCTCACTCAACGCCAAACCAGAAATGGACTTGAGTGAGGTCAACTCACTCAACGCCAAAGTACTTAGCCTCAGAAAAGGCTTTGGCGTTGAGTGAGCACACCTCACTCAACGCCAAAGTACTTAGCTGCACAGAAGCGACGGCGTTGAGTGAGTCCAACTCACTCAACGCGAAAACCGAAATGGCATTGAGTGAGGTCGACTCACTTAACGCCAAAACACTTAGCTTCTCAGGAAAACCGCGGCGTTGAGTGAGCTTGCCTCACTAAACGCCAAAACTGAAATGGCGTTGAGTGAGGTTGACTCACTCAACGCCCAAGTACTTAGCCGCTAGCAGGGGCTGTGGCGTTGAGTGAGTCCACCTCACTAAACGCCCTAGTATTTAGCTAAAATTTTGACTAGTTACAGCTGCGGCGTTTAGTGTATGCACCACACTCAACGCCAAACCCGCAAAGGCTTTGAGTGTGTGCACCACACTCAACGCCGGCCATACAGAAACCAAAAAGGCTCTTTCCAACCAACACAGCAGACACCCCCTTCTCTCTCTCTCTCGGCCTCACCCGCAAGCCACCAACCAGACATCAATCTGGAGTTTACTGATGGCATTACGCCGGCGGGTTGAGCACCAACAGCACAGAGAAGGGGGGCTCATAGGAGAATCTAAGCCCTAAATTCAGCAAGAAAAAGAGAACATGCTTGGCTTCTACCCTAGGGCTAATCGGGAATTTTCAGAATTTCAAGAAAACAACAATGGCAAGGGCAAGAACACCACTTGCCTTGATTTCCGGCGAAGCTTGGATGGCTTTCCCTCCTTTACTTGGCACTAGCAGCAGCAGCACCTAAAAGCATACTCCCGTACATTAATGGCGGAAAACCTCAAGACCTAAATCCCCAAATCTCCTAAAACTCCACGAAAATCAAATTTCTTACCGTCGAAACGTAGATCTTAGCGAGAGCAAGACAATGCCGCTTTCGGAATCGAAATCCGTCCACGAACACTCCCGGAATCACCGTCCGAAGGCTAGGGCAGCCCGTCGTTTCCGCCTCTGTTTTCCGCGAACAGGAGCAGCGGTTATCTTTTGGTCTCGGGAAGAAGGAGGAAGGAGAAGTGGGCCCGCCACTTCTTAGTAAGGCTTTTATAAAAAGCTTAGACTCATCGGTTCAGCAAAACCGAATCCCAACTGCCGGCTTACTTAATAAATTAAGAGAATTCTAATAGTCTATACTAATGGCACACCAAAAACGACGTGAAAACCAAACTATCTCGGAATTCGACAAAATTCGCACCGTAGCTAAATACCTACGCTACGAACACAACGGCGAAGTCGAAATTAATTTTTGATGAACAGAACTCAAGTTATACCCACCTAAAGCCAAAACACAAGCATCCCCCAAGAGGCCACACCGGGTCACCCAAAATGACACGGCTTGCTAGGGAGACCTTGCCCAAAGGCTACAAAATAGGCCACTCAGTTCTAAGGAGCTAAACCACACTCCACAAATGGCACAAGCCACGAAAATGCGTCACCGTAACGCCAAACGTGAATAAAATAGTCGCAAAAAAATCGGGGGCGTTACAGTTATCCCTATCCTTTAGCTCCTATATTTGCTCCTCCCGCATAGGCTTTTCCCTTCTACCCTCCTACTCCTTTTACATCTATAGCTTATGATCCCTTTTATCCTTATGTTCCAGGAGAACGGGAAGAGCCGTCACCATTTTCAGAGAATGTTCGGCATGAACCAACTCTATTTAACTTCAGGGAGCCACGGTTGCCAATTTACACTGGAGTGATTGATCCAATGAAGAATCTTCATGCTTTTGAATCAATTGTAGCTCTCAAGACCCTTTCAGATGCTACCAATGCAAACTCTTTGTAACAACCATCGATGGACAAGTGAGGGATTGGTTCTATAGACTATATTCTCAGTCCATCTCTACCTTTGCTAATTTGGGAAGAGAGTTTTTGCTCAGGTTTTTTACCTCTACAAAGAGAAAGGGCAATCAAGAAGCCCTCTTTGAGATCAGGCAGTGAGATAACGAGACTTGTATCATTTTGTGGATCTATTCTAGAAAGAGATTTTAGACAGTGAGATCGTCAATCAAGAAATGTATCAAGTGGCTCTGATACATGGTCTGCGAGAAGGGCCACTTAATTTTGAGGCTAATGTCCGAGCACCAAGTACATATCAAGAGTTGATTGTATTAACGAACTCATACATTCGAGGTGAGAAAAGTAATCCCAGCTTCGTCTCAAGGCTTATAGCAGAGAAAAAACCTTCTTCTTACAAGCAACCCCTGAGGTCTCCTAAGAAATATTTTCCATCCTACTCAAAGAAGGGAAGAAGATTTCAATGTCATCGACACCCCTTCCTGGGACAAGATTGTGCCGAAGATCAATTATTATTATTGCCTTCCCCAGCTTCGCAAATAGCTTCGGTTTATCAGCAGCAAGATGATGACTTGCAGGAGTCCGAACTAGATGACGCCATGTAAGAAGTAAGCCAAGTCATGAAGTATAGGGCTAATTTCAAAAGTCCTTACCAACCGATAGAATAAGATCAAAAGATTAAGATCCGTTCTGTGAGTTTCACAAAGAAAGCGGGCATTTAACTGAAAACTGCCGAGCGCTTAATCGACTCATAATAAAGATGTTGAGGCAGGGTAAGATGCGCGATCTATTCCCGTAGGATGACCACTCTAATCCATCAACTTCAAAAGGTAAAGAAGTGGCAGACATTCCTTGCTGCTCAAAGGGAGTGAGCCAAATCAGCAATTACCCTAACCTCGTTATAGACGAGACCTTCGATACCAATGACGAGGGCTCCCTTGGAAGACTATTCTGAAGTAAAAAAGGACACCGCAGTTCCAAAAAGCTCCTTGCAATCATTGTCGGTTATTTCTACTTTATATTCTTCAAAACATTTTCTCTAAAACACTTCTAAGTGTTCTTTCATTCATTTTAAATAAATTTTACGTCAGAGATCCCATACTGACACATTTCTCTTCATGGAGTGCTCCCTCCTCTATTTTCTCTTTGGCAAAGAGATCACTGAACCACTGAGATATCGCTAAGTCTTTCTTAGGGCCCCCTCGAGGTTGGACTCTGGCATAAGACAATAATGACCACATATAATTGGGAGTGTTCGCATATGTATAGTGAGGGTCATCCAACTCTCGTGCAGAGGATTTCGAGACTTCGGATCCTAGCCAATATCTAACACACAGTATGTAAGAAGGGAAGGCCCATGTGTTAGCTCTGCTATGCTTCACTAAGGATTCATTACAATTACGATCATCTTTGCGTGATAAGCAATGGAGATCAAGTGTAGCCTTCTCTCTTTGATCATTTCATGATTTTAATAGTCGAATACTCTATGGTACTCTCAATTCGTGCTTTTGCGGGGCCCATAACTTCGCTGATCTTTCTAAAGGCAAGCAATGCTATTGACTACTTGGTGCACCTAGACTAATTGATTAGCGATATTTGTAACCCGAGGCATTAGAGCAGTGTATCTATCGTTCCTTCTCAGGATTTTGGGCATTTTTATCTTTTGTGCCCTTCTAAGGGAATACAGCTAGTCAACTCTAGGTAGGACTACACTCGTGATGACATTTTGTGGGCAGGCGATGCATAAGGCCCATGGGAAAACTCCTGTGGCAGCATCCGGACTTTATTGGGTCATCTACAGCCATAGCCCTCCTTTATCATTCTTCCTTCTTACAGGTTAACAGGTAAAATCCAACCTATCAAATGGATCAACAACATCTTTTTTGTTTATGATCATCTTATATGTACTGCTTGCATGAAGCTCTATCAGATGATGAATAACAGTCTCTCTATTACTCTTATTGGGTGCTACTGGCACCAATCATTAATTAATAGTCAGGGAATTTGGTTCTCTTTACTAACAAACTATTCAGCTGAAGTCTAGTCAGTGTTTTCATATTAATGATTTGGATTTCATATGGGGATATCATATTTGACCACACAAGAAGATTATTGATGTGGCTTGATCTCTACTTGATTTTTCTCATTCGGTTAATAGAAGAGTTTGTCAGACATTTCTTCTGCTATTCGGTTATGCCTTCCTTATCGTATCAATAGTCATCATTCGCAAGTTCCATCCAGGTACTTGCAGCTAAGTTTTTCTTCATATCTGCTTCTAACTCCTCTTTTGCATAAATTAGTGGATATTTGCAAGTTTAATTCAGAAACATGCAATTTACTTTTTTATCATATCTGCTTCTAACTTTTCTTTTACAGAGATTAGCAGATATTTGCAATTCCTCTTCAGGTACTTGCAACTTAGTTTTATTTCATATTTGTAGCTTACTCTTCTTTTTGTAGTGATTAGCAGATATTTGCAAGTCCCCTTTAGGTACCTACAACTTAGTTTTCTTTTATCTACTACTCACTCTTCTTTTATAGAGATTAGCAAATATTTGCAAGAACTCTTCAGGTACATACAACTTAGTTTTATTTTATATTTGTCGCTTACTATTTCTTTTGTAGAGATTAGCATATATTTGCAAGTCCCCTTCAGGTACCTGCAACTTAGTTTTCTTTTATCTACTAGTCACTCTTCTTTTGCAGAGATTAGCAGATATTTGCAAGTCCTGTTGAGGTACCTGCAACTATGTTTTCTTTTATCTGCTGCTCACTCTCCTTTTGCAGAGATTAGTAGATATTTTCCAGTCCTCTTCAGTTACTTGCAACTTAGTTTTATTTCATATCTGCTGCATACTCTTCTCTTTTGCAGAGATTAGTAGATATTTGCAAGTCTTCTTTATGTACCTGCAACATAGTTTTCTTTTTTCTACTGCTCACTCTCCTTTTGCAGAGATTATCAGATATTTGTAAGTCCTCTGTAGGTACTTGAAACTTAGTTTTATTTCATATCTGCCGCTTGCTCTTCCTTTTGTAGAGATTAGCATATAATTACAAGTTCCATCCAGGTACTTGCAACATAGTTTTATTTCATATCTGCCACTTACTCTTCCTTTTACAGAAGTTAACAGGTGCTTGCAAGTATCCTTTAGGTACTTGCAAGTTATCTTTCTTCTGTGCTTTCCTCCCATCTTTGTTTTGCAGAGCTCAATGGAAGACATTCACATCTTCTTCATTTTGAAAAAAACAATTCTGGTACACACGAGATGTACCTCTTTTCACCCGCATTGTCTTTTCTTTTGCAGAAAAAAGATAAGTATTGGCAAACTCCTTCTAAAGAGAGACATCAGGTTCTATCTCTCCTTACCCCTTACTTTTCCGAGGGGAGGAACACGATTTTCATGGGTCTCATACTTTTTCGAAGTTCCCGTCGGGACTTAAAAAAGTGCCGGGATTATGTTAACCCAGAAATCGGTAATACCTCCCAAGGTAGCTAGCTTGCAAGTCGCTTCCTGTTCTAGTTTCCACCTGGAGGTCATGAACTGTCCTCTAAGGATGGGCGAAAAGACTTCTCTATCCGCTCAAGATGAACGGCTAAAGCATTCTCCCCGATCTGACCGCCCAGGTCGACCAGCAGGCACTTGTTCTGCGGGGGCTATAGACTGCTTCCTCAGTCTGCCCCTGCAGGCCGCGTGGATAGATCAGCAAACTGTGTAATGGTTCATTCCTCTCCAATAGACACAAACTACAAAACTAAGCGACGGACTCACATTGTAATCCTCCCAGACCGCAAAGTAGATGCATGCTCAGCAAGAGGCGTGGTTTGCTCTCCTGCCCGCTCCTACAAGTCGCCCTGCTAGCAAGGCTACGTTATCACTAGACGACCACCCTTCGACAATTGCAGACTATTCTCCACTACATCCCAGCCCACAAATAAGTAGGCGACCTGCCTACAGGTTGTTCGACAGAACGCGATAATCCTTAGGTTGCCCAACAGACAACCTGACTCGCCAACCAGCACGAGCGGCCTACTCCACCTATCCGCCATCAAAGCGGACTCGGTCTCATCCCCCCTATAGAAAGAAGGCAGCATGGCCAACTACTCTATGCCAGACCGCACAATACAATGCAGACTCAACTCTAGTCCTCCAAAAGGTGGAAGACTCAGTCTATGTCCGCCAAAGGGATGTGGACGCTCTGCTCACCAACTGACAAACTTGTTTCATCAAATAGCAAGCGCGACCTGCACTCTTTAGTCCGCCAGGTTGCTAACCTATTATCGCCCAGTAGGTGGGGCAAGCCTCCAGCAGGAGGCGGGCTCTTCCTCTCCACCGCAGGCTCGGGGGACTCAATATTCATTCTGCCACTCAGCACTCCATCTTCCCAGCTCTAGCCACTTTCCATCAAGAGGCGGACTACTCCTCAGCTCGCACTGCTCGACCCGGGCTCACTCAGTGCAGCAGAGGTGGACTCGTCCAAGTCCGCCAAAAATAATAGATCAACACAAGCAGTCAAGTCCCTAACCGTACAACATGGTGCGGACTCGGCGTACTTCTCGTCTACTCGCACAACTTACCGCTCTACTGGTAGTAACGTTACCAGTACCATCTCCGACCTGAGCCTATAAATAGGCCCCCATACCTTGTATTCAACAGATACGGTGGAGTGGGACAACCAAGGAATCAAGACCTATGGACTCAGTCTCTCAGTCCGCGCGACCTCACCTGTCTTCTCGGGCTGATTGTGTAGTCCACTCGGCTTAGTTTAGCGAGTTGCGGAATCAGCTAATTAACCATGCGGTCTGCCGACCTCTCTACTTAATCCTCGCGGCGTCTGGCGTCTTCTTTCCTTAGCCTCCAGCTTCCCCTTTGTACCCTTTATTTTCTTTCCATGTAAAGGTGCAATCTCAAGCTGTAATACTCAATTATAATTAAAGGAAAGCCTGTCACAAGATTGTCATTTAAGCCGTGACAGGAGAAGTCTGATGTTGCCGCTGCCAATGGCCACCTCTTCTTCTCAACTCCTCTCTTTTTAACTCTCTCGGTCTCAACCATCAGAGCTAATCATCAAAGTAACCGTCTGCTCGACAGTTCCTGATCAACCTTCTATGCTATCCCCAGCATCCTCAAAAACCTCTCCTCTATCCCCGCAATCTCATCACCTCCCTTGTAAGACCAAACACCCGTTAACTGCTGGTGGCTGCGCCTACCTCCATTTCCTTATATCAACAACTAATGACATGTTTGTCAGCAGAAATGGCATCACAGTGAACTCATAGTGCCAACGTGCCCAAACACTGTATTGGTAATATCACTTTTCTTGAACCTCAACTGCCAATTCCTGGACTTTAAATCCAACTTTGAATAGATTATCGATCCAACCAGCTTATTAAACAAATCATCAATTCGCGGAATCAGATCCTTGTTCTTCTCTATCATCTTGTTCAGTTCACGATAGTCAATGAATAGATGCAAGCTTCCATCTTTCTTCTTCACAAAGAGGACCAGTGCACTCTAATGAGACATACTTGAACGTATAAAGTCTTGCTCTAGTAATTCCTGTAACTAAACCTTCAACTCTAACATCTCCATTGGCATTACTAGGTATAGTGAGCTTGACACAAGTTTTGCACCTGACAATAACTCAATAGTTAAGTCAATCTCTCGCTATAGTGGAAGTTTAGGGAGATACTTTGGAAACACAAATGCAAACTCTGATACAATAAGAACGTCACTCAAACTGGACTTTGGCTCTACAACCTCAAATACCTTGAAGAATAACTCTACGCTCTTCCAAACAGCCTTGATAACTTTGAGAGAAGACATCGGTATCTTGCCCAACCCTCATATATTAGCGAATTAGGTATCATCTTCGGTGTCTTTTCCTAGTATGACTTCCTTTGAGTTACAATCAATATAGGCACGCTGCTCGGAGAGCTAGTCAATGCCAAAGATCACAACAAACTCAAAAATCAGCAACACAGATGCTTCCAATCCAAAATCAGGACTTCTTATCCGCACCTAAACACATTAAACTCTATCCGAACACATCGAGCAACCATTAAACATCAATACATCCAACCTATTTTTCTATATAAAAGAAGGCACTCTGATACGCAACACGAAGTCCTCAGATATAAAGGAATGAGAAATGCCTGTATTGAACAGTGATCTAGTTGGATAGTCTAAGATTAGGACAATGCGTAATTCAAACAAATTAATAAATGCACATAAGGTAGAAAGTATATAAAGCTATAAATGTTGTATACTAAAACGTACCTGTCACCACATCCCTTAGTTTTATGGCATCATTTCGGCCAAGATTATAGACTCTAGGCTGAGCTGGAGTATAATGGGATGTAGATGACTCCTTTGCCTTTTCTTTCTCCGCATAAGTTGCACCCGTCTTTGGAGGGCCATTCCGACACTCTCGGGCTATGTGTCCCAGCTTTCCACAAGTATAACAAATAAAGTGGCCTTGAACAGAAATTGCTCCAGACGTAACAGAATAAGGAGCTGGCCCATAAGATTTGGACCTCTTGTTCCACCTTTGATACCTATACTTTATAGAGTTCGATACTTTGAACTTTAGCTTCTTCATGCTCAAGTCCTTACTTTTGACTCTTTTTAGATCTTTCTCTAGGGATCAGGCATTATTAACCAATGTCAGAAAACCTTAAATCATCGAACCCAAGATAAGCAACCTCAGATCATCTCGTAGTCCTTCATAGAACTTATTGGTCTTTTACTCCTCGTTTACAAATGTAGAGCCTGCATACCATCCCAATCTTGTAAACTCATGAAAGTAGTCATCAACACTACTCCCACCCTACATTAACCTCGGGAACTGATTCTCCATTACGATACTTTTTGCGGATGGGAGATATCTCGCCAAAAACAATATCAAAAAATCCTCCATTGATACATCCGTCAAAGACCGACCAGCAAACTAGTGCAGCTCCAACTCATCGCACAATACCCTCGCCTCTCCATCTAACAAGATTATCTTCACATCTTCCATTCAGGGATGGATCAACCTTGCCCTAACACTCCTAATCATTTCCTTCTTCCAAGCTCCAAGTGAGAGAGAGACAGAGAAAGAGAGAAAATGAGAAAGAATTCAAATCTCTAGCTTTTATCAAAAAGCTACCTCTGTGCGGTACCGTGCCACCACCACGTTGTAACTTATGTGGTGTCCGCTTGGCCCAATCGGTGTCATTCTGCTACCTAAAGAATTCCTCAACCTTATCCCACATGTGGCAAACTACTGTCAGTGTTACCTTTACCGCTTGGCTGTACCGTCCAGAGACAAAAGACGAATTAATTTGTTGTCTACCGCTGTGTTATATCATACTACTGCCGTGCGGTATCATACTACCGCCGCGCGGTATCTTAGTACCGCTGCGCGGTATCATACTACCTCCGAGCGGTACCTTCCAAATATGCTGGTATTTTAAACTGGCTGGATACCGCTAGCGCTAACTCCACCGCCTAGTGGTATCCTCCAGTGACCAACCTCTTGTTGTTTTTAGGAAATTTAGGGAATTACTTGCACACAAGGTTGGCTACGTGCGAGGGTGTTGACGCACGTGCCCCGCCGCATATATGGAGCAGCCGCGCGCGTACGGCGGCTCGAGCAAGAGCACACACGCACTGCGTTATTCGCACACGAGTGTGGTTGTGCGTGTAGGTCATCCCTCGCACCCACGCACGCTCATTTAGGGGGATTTTAGAGCTCGTGCATGCGGTCGGGGTCGGCCGCACGCACAGATAGGAGAAGACATCCATGTCGGCTTTCACGAGGGCTACCCGCACCCGGGTGAGCGTGTAACGCCTCCATCCGTCATATGAAATATAATAGAGGCTCCGACCGATGCCCCCACATTATATTCCACAGACAGTTAGAGACGTTATGTATGAATATAAAAACTAGTACACGCATCCTAACTCAGAGAATTCTAGCGGAAGCTTTAGGGGTTCTTACTAAACTCATCAACCATGAATGTCCAGTATATATAAACAACCACATTTATATATATAATAGGAATATATACAGAAATTCACAAAAGTGTTTGTCCTTAAGGCCTTACAGTTACACTTCACAGGTGTGGATTACATATATTCGTGCGCAGGCCAACCATATATGAAAACAGTAAAACTTTTCCACTTGGCCTTCAAGGGCCAACATAGCAACAAGGGCTTCAGCTCGCTATTTCCCGCTCGGTCCAGCACCTGCACAGGGACATTCCACCATAAGGGAGGTAAACAAGGCAACGATCAGCATTTAACAGACTAATTATAACGAACCTACTGCCTATCTAGGGCAGTAGTTTAATCCTTGCAAGCAATGAAATCTCAATAGATATATCACAATAAAGTGCACGACCACACATTTCAATATATTACAAACATTGACCACACGGCCCGAGGTATCGTGTACTAAGGGCACATTATCGGTGTACTAGATTTCCAAGGGTCCCACCACCGTTTCAAAGGTCCCAGACCCAACGGTCAACTTAGAGCATTCATGCTCCACGGCCGATAGTCCGAGACTTTAGTGTTGATGGCGTACATCCCAAGACTCTAATTATGTGATTCTAACGAACTCCAATAACTTAGGCACTTAAGTTAAACAACCAAAATGCAGATACAATTCAGCCCTTGCCTGTTGCTCAAATCGCTAGTTCAATGTCTAGACTGACGCGGGTTGGCTTCCCCTTGTCTGTTCGGCTCACTGGCCTTCTAGAGCTCATAGCTCACATAGCCACACTGTCCTCGAGAGACTGTCTACATAATAAGTTTTCTGGGAGCTATCGCCAGCGATAACTTCTATCGACGGGCGTTAGTGACTGAATTCAACTTCTGTCCCCAACCTCAATCATAACTGGACCAACGATCCAGAAAACCCCACAGCTACCTGCAGTGCCAGAAAACTGGTCTTTCACACCACAAATAGATTTCTGGGAGCTATCGCCATCGGCAACACGCACTATCGCCCGACAACATCAATAGTTTCTCCCAACCTATAATGGCACCTTGGTATTTTCCTGGAGCTCCTCTCCAGTACTTCCTATTACTCTAATTCACAGGCATAACCCATAGACTCCATAAAATACTCGTTTATACGTAGAGTCTTCTCCGGTTCACAAAGTAAAGCAACACCAATCCAGTCCAACCCGTTCGGATGGGCTTCACACAACATGCTTATTTTGTACTGCACATTTCCGGATCTATATGCAAATTTAATTGGGGGAAAACGAATATCGAACCAACGAAATCTCTTAATAATTCCACCTTTTGGTGGAGTGTTCCATGCACATGCAAAATTAGGACTTCACTTGTGAAAGATCTTATTTTCAAGGTAGCTAGCAACCTAGAGGGGGTGAATAGGTTTTCCTAGCTATTTTTGATAGATTTTTCAAATCACTTGTTTATTTCTTTTTTCTTTCTGCTTAGAGTGATCTAGAGGTTGTCCTTAACACCTGCAATTAAAAAAATAAAAGCAAACACAGAAAAGCACACAAGTGTTTTATAGTGGTTCCCCAAAATTATGGGTACATCCTGTAAGACCCCTTTTTTTAAATCCTGGGGTCTTAGGCCCAGAACCGCCGCTTTGTGGAAGCACCTTCATGCCCAAGAAGATCGTCCCTACAAAATGCCGATCCTGCCGGCCAAATCTATCATAGAACAGTAGCAAAATATGAGAGTACAAAAAAAATTAGAACTCTACACATATCCAAAACAATCATATATATAATAATAAATCTCCACGAAGGGAGAGTCCACAACAATAATAATAGTAGTATTTAAAATAGGGCTCATGCCCGATACATCAAATCCTCATTATATGTCACTCATCACATAAGAAAGACTAAAAAAACTACTAATGATCGGGACTCACTGTCCCAACTGTCTGAACTCCGGAACTAGGCTGTCCCGTCTCCAAGCGTGCCATCCTCCGGCGCTGCACCTCCGTGTTGGGCTCTCTGATCCCCAAAAATAATGTGGTCTGAAAACGTTAGTCTAAAAGACTAAGTCATATCATCCTCTACCCATCCCCTCATGGATCCTAGGCACTGATCCAGGTGAAGGAAAGGAGAGGTAATGAGGGTGCAAAATAAACAATGTAGCTGGCGACGGCGGAACTAATCTATCAGTTCTAAGAGTATATGTGGCATTAATGAAATTATGAATAAAGTAACCTTAACTTATATGAAAACACATAAGCTAAGGGATCTTCTACAAGGCTCCTATCATATAATGAGTGTTGGGTATTGTATCCACAATGTACCTGATTTGAAGAAGTCCCTGAAAAAGCTAAGGTGAATAGATTATGTATTTGATGATTTTCTTCAAGATGTGCTTGCAGCTATTCCATGCTAAGTACACACCAATGTCAGGGTGCAGTGGGTCAATATACACGGGTCTGCGCAACATAATCCCTCGTTGAGCAGATTAGTGTGTTGGCTCATGTGTACTCTCTCTATTGGAGTGTACTTATTTTCAAGTACAGGGCTGAGATAGATCAAGAGCAGAAGAGGAGCAAAGATGGGTCAAAGACCAAGTGCAGAGGAAGGAAGAAGAAATCTTTCAAGTATATGGCTTAGATAGATCAAGAGCAGAAGAGGAGCAAAGATGGGTCAAAGACCAGGTGCAGAGGAAGGAAGAAGAAATCTTCCAAGGAAAATTCGACGGGAATCACCAAGTGATTCTCGCCGATTCGACGGGAATCACTAGTGATTCTCACCGAATCGTCGAGAATCACTCGCCGATTCCCGCCGACTGCATCCGGCTGACTCAACGCCATCAAGAATTCTGCTAAGGCAGAATCGGTGGGAATCACCAAGTGATTCTCGCCGATTCGTCGAGAATCACCGCGCATTCCCGTCGATTCCCTCCGAATGACCAGAATTCCAACTGGAATTCTACCAAGGAAAATTCGATGGGAATCGTAAGTGATTCCCGCCGACTTCGACGGGAATCACCAGCGATTCCCGCCGAATTTGCCTTTGGTATTTTTTGTCTGCTCGATGGACCAGTCCTGGTCGTCACGTGCTATTCCGGCCCGTTGATAATACATTTTGTAGCCTAAACTATTATCGTATTTTCTATTTTATAGTGTACAAATCATGCCTATTATTAGTTTATTTTTATCCTTTTTATGTAAATATTATTGTCGCTGAATTTTTCTTGTCTTTTTGCAGGTTTCCGGAAAATTGGCCAAAATGACCTGACACGCCCCCCTGTCACGCCCTCCCTGGGCGTGACATAGGGCGTGTCAGCCGATCCCGAGGACTTCTGTTGGAAGGGACAGGAAAACGAACAAAACCGCTGTCACGCCCCCCTGACACGCCCTACCTGGGCGTGTCACCAGGCGTGGCTATGGGCGTGTCGCCCTCTACCGCAAAGCCTGCCACCGCATTAAATGTCGTTTCTCCACAGCACGCAAAATGTACTGTCACGCCCCATGTCACGCCCGTGACATGGGCGTGACACCCTCCTTTTTCGGTGACTGACGGATTTCCGACCAATGATTTGGACATGACGTGCCTGCCACGCCCCCCCTACACGGGCGTGACCTAGGGCATGACCACCGACATACCGAAGCAATCATCCCTCCCGCCAGAATCCAGAGCCCGAGGTCAACATAGTACTGTCACGCCCCCTGACACGCCCCCCCTAGGGCATGTCGGAGGGTGTGACCAACCCGAGAAAAATTCTATAAATTGAGACCCCCCCTCTCCATTTCATTAAGCTTTGGTTGAGTGGGGGAGGTGCTGCCCCTTTGTTTCTTGATCCTTTCTTATGCTTTCTTTCTCTCTCTCTCTCTCTCTCTCTCTCTCTCTCTCTCTCTCTCTCTCTTTGTAATTTTTGTTTAACCCTAGTTTAATCTTAGTTTGTTTTAGCTTTTATTATAATATTGCTCTTGCTTAGTGCTACTTGTAGGGCTAGAATAGGATTTCAATTTCATGCACTTGTAATTTTAATTTCAATAGTATAACTTGCCCCTTTTTATTAATAGATGTGTTATTTGTTTAGCTTGTGTTCTTTTTATGCTTTACTACTCATCCCCCCCTCCATTATGATTAACTAATCCTCCTTGTACTCGATCTTGATGATCCGAGGTTAGAGCGATTAAGTTATGATGTTTTAATTAATCTTTTCTTTTTAGGTTAGGGCCTTGAATTACTCTTGATTAATTACGGGGTGGAGGTATATTATCGATATATACTCTCCGCCTTAGCTTTCATTCTGGGCTAGCCGAGAGGCCGAAAGAATGAAGTGAGCACTCAAGAGTAAAGGGAGTTGTACGCACCCCTCGAGAGAGGCAGATGTCCAAATATCCCGGATTGGAGTAAAATCCAATAGTGGGGTTCACCGCGTAAAGCGAGTTTTAGGCCTCCGATTTAGACGAGAGTCGGTCGGACCTTCCTAAACTCAGTTGGGCACGACTTCGAGAGAAGCGTGTTCAAGCTTTAGGAACCTCCACGGTCAAGGACCTTTATCCTATTAAGTTTAGATTTTTATCGCATTTTCTTAATCGTCTTTAGCCGAGGTGAATCTTGATCGAGTGCATTTCCATTTCATTTTTTCTACCCTTCGTAGTAATCGTTTTACTTAATAGCTTTACTTAATTGTGGTGTTTCTCTTTCTAGTATAGCTTTACTTTCTCCCCTGCACTTAGATTTTCTAAAACCCTAGTTTTTCTGTCGATAAGATAATAGCGTTCGTGTGAGTAATCATAGCCAACAGTTCCCGGATTTCAATACGACACTTGTGTCCCCTTGCTACAATTCGATAGGTATACTTGCCTAATCGGGTTGCTAGTTCGGTTGCGTTTATTTTTTTCGATCCCTAGCGCGCAACAAGTTTTTGGCGCCGTTGCCGGGGAGCCAACTTCCGTTGATATTTTGAAAACACGAACCTATTAATTTTATCTCTTCTCTTTCTCATCCTCTTTCTTTAAAATTTTAAAAATCAAAAAATTTTATCACCGCTCTTAATAGAAACCAACCTCACAATTTTTTTACGCCACCTAATTCTCTCGAAAAGGGCAAAGGGCTTTAAGCACCACTGTCTTGTCTAGTACCTTGCGAACCCTTCACGGGGTAGTCCTTGGGAAGTTAGGGAGTTAATCTATAAAAAAAATCTATTTCAAAAAGAAAAAAAAATTCTAATCTTTTTTCTAGTTTATCCTTTTTCTCTTCATCTTCTTCTTTTCTGTTCTTTTAGTGCATGACCCGCGGGAGTCCGTCGGTCATTTTGGACTTGGACCATGAAATTGAGCGTACTCTTCGGAGAAGATCGCGATTTCAAGTTCCTACTATCCAAGTTCCGGTTGAGGACTCCGAGTCATTTGCTACTTTAAGAATGGAAGAACCCAACATAGATGAGGCCGTGCAAAGGACTATGTCCTATTATGCACGACCGAACCTCGAGGGAATAGAATCAAGTATAGTCCGCCCTGCTATAGCAAATAATAACTTCGAACTAAAGCCTAGCATAATTCAAATGGTGCAGCAATATGTGCAATTTGACGGACTTCAAGATGAAGATCTGAACGCACATATAGCTAGCTTTCTTGAAATTTGCGACACCTTCAAGATAAATGGTGTCACAAATGATGCGATCAGGCTGAGACTCTTCCCCTTCTCTCTAAGAACTAAAGCTAACCAGTGGCTTAACACACTTCCCAAAAATAGCATAACCACTTGGAATGAATTAACTGAAAAATTTTTGGCGAAGTATTTCCCGCCAGCTAAAACTGCAAAACTTAGGAACGACATCTCTGCCTTCGGACTAATAGACTCTGAAACCCTATATGAAACCTGGGAGAGATTTAAAGAATAATTAAGACGATGCCCACATTACGCGCTGCCTGTATGGTTACAAGTGCAGACGTTTTATAACGGGCTAAATCAAAGCACGAAGCAAATGATAGACGCAGCTTCTGGCGGTACTTTAAATCATAAGACCCCGGAAGCCGCTCTTGAGCTTTTTGAGGACATGGCCATGAACACTTATTAGTGGAATGTTCCTAGGTCCTGCCCGAACAAGCCTGCAGGTATCTATGAAGTGGACAACGTCTCCCAGCTCGCTCTGCAAGTAGAAATCCTACGCAAAAAGATAACGGAGATGACTGCTGCCTCCGCCCCGCAGGTATGGGAATCTGCAACCCCTACTACAGAACTTTTAGATTATGTTAATAATATGCCTAGAACTGCTTTTAATAATTTTTCTGCTGCGAATTTTCATCCGCCTGGTTTTAATTTTCCGAATAGTTATAACCCCGCTTAAAGAAATCACCCGAACTTTTCATGGAGTAATCCATCGAATGCGATGCGCCCACCCTCGCAAAATGATTTTTCTGCACCACCACCACCACCACCTCTTCAAAATTACCCAAAACCTCCAAGCTTGGAGGAATTACTTTCCAAATATATCACCACAAATGACGCTACCATAAGAACTTTAACCGGAAGCGTAAAAAGTCTAGAAAATCAGGTAGGACAGCTCGCGAAAATAATTTCTGAGCGACCTGCAGGGTCGCTTCCTTCCAATACCGAACCCAACCCGAGAGAGCAAGCGAAAGCTATAACTCTTCGGAGTGGGAAGTAAGTCTCCGGTATGGTAAGTGAAGAGCCCGAGGCAAGCTCCGCTCCCGCTTTTAAAAATCAAAGCTCCGCTCCGCTTCGACCCTCTGTTGAAGAAGTAATCACCCCCGCTTTAGAAAATAATCTCACTCCACCACCCATCTTCAAAAATAATTCAACTCCTCCATACCCCTCTGAACTTAATAGACAACGTCAAGATGATCAGTACTCCCGCTTCTTAGAAATCTTCAAACAAATCCACATTAATCTTCCCTTCCACGAGGCTATTTCGCAGATGCCGAAATACGCCAAATATCTTAAAGACCTCCTCACAAACAAGAAGAAGTTAGAGAATCTTTCGCACGTCACGCTAAACGCCGAGTGCTCCGCCATTTTAAAAAATGGTTTGCCGAAGAAAATCAGTGACCTGGGTAGTTTCTCTATCCCGTGTGTCTTCGGTGATCTTTTTGTTAAACACGCGTTAGCCGACTTAGGCGCGAGTATAAACCTGATGCCCTTTTCGTTGTTCAAAAAGTTAGGGATTGGTATCCTTAACCCCACGCGTATGAGTATCCAGCTAGCCGATAGATCCGTAAAGTACCCGTTAGGAATAGTGGAGGACGTTCTAGTGAAAGTCGACAAGTTCATCTTCCCGGTGGACTTTATCATTTTGGACATCGAAGAAGACGTCGAGGTTCCCCTGATCCTTGGCCGACCCTTCCTTGCCACCTCCCGAGCCATCATTGACGTAAGCAATGGTAAGCTCTTTATTCGAGTAGGCGACGACGAAGTCACATTTTCTATCACCCCTTCGATGAAGAACACCTTGGCAAACGATGACTCATGCTTTTTCGTAGACGCCGTAAGTGATGATTCTTCCTACTGCCTCTCCGACTTTGAAAAAGAATTTTCTACTTTTTGCTCCTCTTCTCTTACAACGGAATCACTGCAAGGAAGTGATGAATCTTCTTATTGTCTTTCTGAGTTTGAAAAAGAATTTTCTGATTTTTGTTCTTCCTCTGTTCTTCCCACTGAATCGCTACAAGAAGCCGTCTTGGCTGCTAGTCCCACCCCTTATTACGTTCCTTATAAAAAAGTTTATGAAGATATTATTCTTGAAAAAGAAACAATCTCAAAATCCTCTTATGAAGAACCCCCTACCCTAGAACTTAAAGAACTTCCCGAACACCTTAAGTATGCTTTCTTAGAAAAAGATTCCAAGTTACCAGTTATCGTTTCGGCCTACCTCACGGATACGCAAAACGATAAACTTCTTCTAGTTCTACGTAAGCATCGTCGGGCTATTGCTTGGCAAATTTCTGATATCAATGGCATAAGCCCATCTTTCTGTACCCATAAAATTTTAATGGAGGATAATTCACGTAACTCTATCCAACCTCAGCGCCGTATAAACCCGAACATGAAAGAAGTAGTTAAGGGCGAGGTTATGAAACTATTAGACGCAGGAATTATCTACCCTATATCGGACAGTAAGTGGGTTAGCACCGTTCAGGTAGTTCCAAAGAAGGGAGGGATAACCGTAGTCAGTAATGAGAATAATGAATTAATCCCGACGCGGACGGTGACGGGTTGGCGTATGTGCATAGATTACCGTAAGTTAAATGACGCCACCCGCAAGGACCACTTTCCTTTACCGTTTATCGACCAGATTTTAGAACGTCTCTCCGGCCATAGCTTTTATTGTTTTCTCGATGGCCTCTCGGGGTACTTTCAAATACACATCTCTCCTGAGGACCAAGAGAAAACTACGTTTACTTGTCCCTTCGGCACGTTCGCATACCAAAGAATGCCGTTTGGATTGTGCAATGCGCCAGCTACATTCCAGCGATGTATGCTCGTAATATTTGACAAGTACGTGGAAAGCATTATGGAGGTATTCATGGACGATTTCTCTGTGTTCGGCGATTCCTTCGATAGATGTTTAGAAAACCTCGAAAAAGTCTTAGAACGATGCGAAGAAACTAACCTTGCCCTAAATTTGGAAAAATGCCATTTTATGGTGAGGGAAGGGTTAGTTTTGGGTCATAAAATTTCTGCTAAAGGTATTGAGGTAGACGTTGCCAAGATAGAAGTTATTGAGAAGTTGCCGCCGCCTACAAACATAAAAGCTATAAGAAGTTTCCTAGGCCACACAGGTTTTTATCGTCGTTTTATAAAGGACGTCTCCAAGATCACAAAGCCCCTCACCCATCTCTTAGAAAAAGACGCTCCATTCATTTTTGATGACTCTTGTATTTCTGCCTTTGAATCAATTAAAGAAAAGTTAATTAACGCACCGATTATGATAGCTCTGGTGTGGGACCTTGCTTTCGAGATTATGTGCGATGCGAGTAGTTTTGCGGTGGGGGCCGTATTAGGTCAACGCATATCTAAAAACTTCCACCCCATCTATTACGCTAGTAAAACCCTCACTTCTACACAAGAAAATTACACCACAACCGAGAAGGAGCTCTTAGCTGTAGTATTCGCCTTTGATAAATTCCGCCCTTACATTACACTTTCAAAAATCATTGTTTTTACGGACCACTCAGCCCTCAAGTACCTTCTTGCCAAAACGGATGCCAAGGCTCGCTTGATTCGCTGGGTCTTACTCCTCCAGGAGTTTGACTTAGAGATCTGTGATAAGCGAGGAGCCGAGAACTTGGCCGCCGACCATCTATCTAGATTAGATAACCCCTTTATAGAAAAATTAAATGAAAAATCTTTTAATGACTATTTTCCTGATGAGAAGCTGCTCTTAGTTAATACATCTACTTCTCCTTGGTTCGCGCACATCGCCCACTATCTAGTGGCCCGGGTGCTCCCAAAAGAGTTCTCCTCTCAGCAAAAGAAGAAATTCTTTTCTGAGCTGAAGAACTACTTTTGGGAAGACCCGCATCTTTTCAGAATTTGTGCGGATCAAGTGATAAGGAGATGTGTTTCTTATGATGAAGGAATTGATATTATAAAACATTTGCATGAAGGTCCGACAAGTGGGCACTATCAAGCTGCTCGCACCGCTCATAAGGTGCTTTGCGCGGGTTTTTACTGGCCTAGCCTGTTTAAGGACGCGCAAGCCTTTGTGAGCAGGTGTGATAGTTGCCAACGGTCGGGCAACATCTCTAATAAAAATGAAATGCCGCAAAATTATTTCTTAGAGTGCGAAATTTTCGACCTCTGGGGAATTGATTTTGTTGGCCCCCTTCCTTCTAGCTTCGGAAACAAATATATTTTAGTTGCTGTTGATTATGTTTCACGATGGGCTGAGGCCCAAGCTCTTCCTACGAATGACTCCCGAGTTGTAGTCACGTTTTTTAAAAAATTATTTTCTAGATTCGGTACGCCTCGCGCAATCGTTAGCGATAGGGGTTCCCATTTCTGTAACGCGCAATTTTCAAAAATCCTTACCAAATACGGCGTTACGCATAAGCTTTCCACTGCCTACCACCCCCAAACTAACGGACAAGTCGAAGTAGTTAATAGAGAAATAAAAATAATTTTAGAAAAGACTGTTTCAACTTCTAGAAAAGACTGGTCAGGCAAACTTAACGATGCCTTATGGGCCTACCGAACAGCATACAAAACCGCCCTCGGATGTACGCCGTATCGGCTGGTCTATGGAAAATCGTGTCATCTGCCCGTAGAGTTAGAACACCGCGCCTTTTAGGCCTTAAAATTTTTAAACTTCGATCCCCACTCAGTCAGTGACCTTCGAAAATTTCAACTAAATGAACTCGACGAGTGGCGCTCTTATGCTTATGAAAATAATAAATTTTATAAAGAGCGGACGAAGCGTTTACATGATAAACACTTAAGGCACCCTAAAAACTTTAAGCCGGATGACCAAGTCCTTTTATATAATTCTCGTTTACGTTTATTTCCGGGCAAATTAAAATCTCGCTGGCCTGGCCCGTTTTCTGTTTTAGAAGTATTTCCTTATGGAACTGTTTTAATTTCTCACCCTGATAAGGGAAATTTCAAAGTGAATGGTCAGTGTATTAAACTCTACTTTTCTGGTGATGATGATGTCAGTCCAAACATTATTAAGTTTCTGCTTCACGAACTTTAATCTGAAACTTTTAATTTTTTTGCTAAAGACAATTTTATTTCGGGACAACAATATTTTTTTTGGACAAAATTATTTTTTGATGCGTCGAGCTCAACGACGCTTTAACCAAAGGGCGCTCTTGGGAGGCAACCCAAATTATCTTTTTCTGTTTTCTTTATTTTACAATTCTTGCCTCGGACGGCTCCGACAAGCTGAAGCTTCTGCGATCGCCTGCTCCAACATTGCTAAATCCATCACAAAGTCTAAAGAAGACATTCGGAGGAGCGGCATTACTCAGCTTTCGCAGCAAATAAATCCGGGAAGTACCTGTCTTTCAATTCCATCTTTCAATTCTGTACTTTACTTTTCTCTCCTTCTCAAATCCCCTTCTTTAGCCATTGAGGACAATGTCTGTTTTAAGCTTGGGGGAGGACTTCCTCCTTCATTTTTGCTTAGTGTAAATATTTTTCTTTTTGTATATATTTTAAATATTTCCAAAATAAAAAAAAATAAATATCTTAAAATTCCAAAAAAAAAATAAATAAATAAATAAATATATGTGTTTTTGAATAGTTTATACATTTTGGTATTTCAATAGTACCCCTAGTTTTTGTTTTTATTTTACTCAAAATCTCCTATAAATAACTTAGTTAATTATAATATTTCTAATCGTCCTTTTTAATTATGTTTCACAAGTAAAATGTTGGCCATGCTGTGTTTTTAATTCACGGTAGAATGTTAAGGTGAAATATTTTTTCTAAAACTCGCATTTCTATTATGGTTTTTTGTTTTTTATTTCCTTTACTTTCTCAAAAATTCATCATCCACTATTTTCTTTTTCGTTTTTGAATAATTTTTGTAAAGTCAACTTTTGAATAACGTAGTAGATGTGAACGATCCAAGTCACCTATTATTTCGATTTTCAAGTTAATTTCATCAATCTTCTTTTATTATCTAGGACTCGCTTTTTGAAAATTTTCAAACCTTTGTTTTAAATAAATTCAAAAGCGTGAAAATGATTTAGGCCGTTTTTGTTTTCGTTTGAGCTTTCCTGCCAACCTAAAAACTTTTACCACTAGTTAGCCATTTTTGAGCCTTTTTCCGATTTCATTTGATAGCTCCTCCCTTCATTTCAGTTTCACCAAAGCCAAAATTTCCAACCTATCGAATCACACTAGCCTTTTTGAGTTTCATAAATTATTTTGACGATTTTGATAGGGTATTTTGTGATTTTTGTAGGAGAAAGGTTTTCGAAAAAAAAGTATGTTCAAAAGTGATGTTTATTTTTGTTTGGCCAATTCAAAAAGGAAAATAAAAATATTTATGGCCTTTGTTTTGAAAAAGAAAAAAAATGAAAAAAAAAGAAGAAAAAGAAAAAAATGTGTATATATTTTTATGAAAGTTTTTGAAACTCTTTGCTTTGGTTTAGTGTGATTTTAAAACCTTCACGTTTATCTTTGAATTCCACTCCTAATCATTTTCCTAAACCAAACGTTTCTGTCCTATTTAAGTCCTTTTGATTCACGCTTTTTGATTTTTTATTTAACAACTAAGAAAAGAAAATAAGTAAATCAGTTTTAGTTTTGGATTTAAACCTACATTTTTGTTAATTAAATTGATATAATTATAATGCGTTGCTTGGATCTAGTAACAACTCAATGCGTGTTTTTCATTTTCGTTGCTTTGCTTAAGTCCATTTAAAAAAAATCTCGTTAAAATTTTGGATGATTTGTTTTTATTGAGTAAAGTTTATAAAAGTTTTACCATACCTAAATAATTGTTTTAGACTTACATTTCACCTTTTCCCTACTAAGAATTTCGCATAGTACTTGTGTAGGCATAATTAGAACTTTTTGATTAGTCCTTTTTATAAATATCTAGTTTTTATATTTTTGCTTGGGGACAAGCAAAGCTTAAGCTTGGGGGAATTTGATAATACGTTTTGTAGCCTAAACTATTATCGTATTTTCTATTTTATAGTGTACAAATCATGTCTATTATTAGTTTATTTTTATCCTTTTTATGTAAATATTATTGCCGCTGACTTTTTCTTGTGTTTTTGCAGGTTTCCAGAAAATTGGCCAAAATGACCTGACACGCCCCCCTGTCACGCCCTCCCTGGGCATGACCTAGGGCGTGTCACCCGATCCCGAGGACTTCTGCTGGAAGGGACAGGAAAAGGAACAAAATCGCTATCACGCCCCCCTGACACGCACTACCTGGGCGTGTCACCAGGCGTGGCTATGGGCGTGTCGCCCTCTGCCGCAAAGCCTGCCGCCGCATTAAATGCCGTTTCTCCATAGCACGCAAAATGTACTGTCACGCCCCATGTCACGCCCGTGACATGGGCGTGACACCCTCCTTTTTCGGTGACTGACAGATTTCCGACCAATGATTTGGACATGACGTGCCTGTCACGCCCCCCCCCTACACGGGCGTGACCTAGGGCGTGACCACCGACGCACCGAAGCAATCATCCCTCCCGCTAGAATCCATAGCCCGAGGTCAACATAGTACTGTCACTCCCCCTTACACGCCCCCCCTAGGGCGTGTCGGAGGGCGTGACCAACCCGAGAAAAATTCTATAAATTGAGACCCCCCCTCTCCATTTCAGTAAGCTTTGGTTGAGTGGGGGAGGTGCTGCCCCTTTGTTTCTTGATCCTTTCTTATGCTTTCTTACTCTCTCTCTCTCTCTCTTTGTAATTTTTGTTTAACCCTAGTTTAATCTTAGTTTGTTTTAGCTTATATTGTAATATTGCTCTTGCTTAGTGCTACTTGTAGGGCTAGATTAGGATTTCAATTTCATGCACTTGTAATTTAATTTCAATAGTGTAACTTGCCCCTTTTTATTAATAGAAGTGTTATTTGTTTAGCTTGTGTTCTTTTTATGCTTTACTACTCATCCCCCCCTCCATTATGATTAACTAATCCTCCTTGTACTCGATCTTGATGATCCGAGGTTAGAGCGATTAAGTTATGATGTTTTAATTAATCTTTTCTTTTTAGGTTAGGGCCTTGAATTAATCTTGATTAATCACGGGTTGGAGGTATATTATCGATATATACTCTCCGCCTTAGCTTTCATTCTGGGCTAGTCGAGAGGCCGAAATAATTAAGTGAGCACTCAAGAGTAAAGGGAGTTGTACGCACCCCTCGAGAGAGGCAGACGTCCAAATCTCCCGGATTGGAGTAAAATCTAATGGTGGGGTTCACCGCGTAAAGCGAGTTTTAGGCCTCCGATTTAGACGAGAGTCGGTCGGACCTTCCTAAACTCAGTTGGGCACGACTTCGAGAGAAGCGTGTTCAAGCTTTAGGAACCTCCACGGTCAAGGACCTTTATCCTATTAAGTTTAGATTTTTATCGCATTTTCTTAATCGTCTTTAGCCGAGGTGAATCTTGATCGAGTGCATTTCCATTTCATTTTTTCTACCCTTCGTAGTAATCGTTTTACTTAATAGCTTTACTTAATTGCAATGTTTCTCTTTCTAGTATAGCTTTACTTTCTCCCCTGCACTTAGATTTTCTAAAACCCTAGTTTTTCCGTCGATAAGATAATAGCGTTCGTGTGAGTAAGCATAGCCAACAGTTCCCGGATTTCAATACGACACTTGTGTCCCCTTGCTACAATTTGATAGGTATACTTGCCTCATCGGGTTGCTAGTTTGGTTGCGTTTATTTTCTTCGAACCCTAGCGCGCAACACCCGTGCGTAGGGTTGACCTGGTGGGTCCCCAAACGGCTATCTTGGGATGTCTTTGGGAATAAATACTCATGTATTTTGAAACCCTAAAGACAAGAAGAACAGTATATTCATATCTACGAAATCGATCCGCCGTCGACCTACCTGATCGCGGAACTCCACTGCTCGTCGTCGCCGCTCGCAAGATCGTCGTCGTTGCAGATCTCAGATCTTCTCTGATCTCTCGACGACAGAAATGAAGCTAAGCTTAGCGTCTCACGTATCTATGTTGAGATCCTTTGTCTCTTGATTTGTTAGGCGGGAAAATCTTTCCCCTCCTAATCGATTGAGATGATCGATCCAAGTAAGATCATTGGTAGACCTCACTATCTTCGTCAATAAGTTTGGATCTATAAAGCATCGCCGCCGCAATCCTTTGCCGCCGCCGATCTGGGGAAGATCCTCTCAAAGAGAGTGCTTCGGTCGTGGACTCTTCGTCTTCTTCAAGAACGCTTCATCGAACGAAGAGGAACACCGAGCTCTCCATATGTAGTTTGTATTTCTATATATTCTATTTTCATTTTGTTGTAAGGGAATTTTGATTCCTAGTTATAAGGGTTGGGTGCAACCCGTGGTGAAGGAGTAGTGACTCCTTTGGGTGGAAGGGTTTCTTCCATAGTGTGAGGATTGGATTTCAATCCGGTTTGTGTAGTGACCGAGTCGTCCCTTGTTGGGAGATAGGTCGAAGGGGAAAAGTGGACGTACCCAAATCGGGGAACCACTATAACTGCCTGTGTGTTTCTGTGTTGTGCTTGTCTTGTTTCTTGTGCAGGTTAATTATTAATTCCGCAAAAAGACTGCAAATCACCTATCCCCCCATTGGTGAAGGTAGTTGAGACTAGATTGACTTTCAAGTGGTATCAGAGGGAGGTTACTCGTCAATAAGGTTAACACCTTGAGTAAGTTCCCGCATCTAGTGTCAAGAAGAAAGAAGATCTTTGAAATGGAAGGACTCAAGTATTCAGGGAAGATCCCAGTGTGCACCAAGTTGAACTTTCCTATCTGGAAGGAAAGGATCAGGTACTACATGGAAGCAGTCGACCCACGACTCTTCATGATAGTGGAGGAGGGACCTTATATCCCCACTAAGGCCTCCACCATTGATCCTACCAAGAAAGTTCCCAAGAAACTTTTTGAAATGGATAAGGATGAGATGGTGCTTGTCGGACTTAACAAGAAAGCTCAGAACATTCTGGCGCCGTCGATGATTCCATGATGCAGGTTCTTTGCAACTGCAGGACTTCAAAGGACATTTGGCACTGCCTGATCATCTTGATGGAAGGCACTGATGATGTAAGGGATGATCGAAGATCCCTTTTGAACTAGAAGTACGAGGCCTTCAGGCAAGGTCCCAAGGAAGAAATCAGAGTGACATTCGAGAACTTCCTGAAGATCGTCAATGCCCTGAAGGGCTATGGCAGAGTGTTCAGCGATGGTGAACTAAATGACAAGTTCCTTAGATCCCTTACTAAGGAATGGGACACCAAGATCTGTGCCATCAGAGAATTTGGCAGGCTGGCAGAAACAGATCCCCAGATTCTGTTTGGGAAACTTCTGTCCTATGAGCTTCAGCTGAACACCAGGAAAGCGGAAGAAGAAGCCGATAAAGCTGCTGCCAGAGAGAAGAATGTTGCCCTAAAAGCCAATCACTCAAGGAAAGGCAAGGGTGCAGCCTCATCCCGCTCTCGGAAAATTGATGTGGAAGATGAATCTGAGCCTTGCACTTCCGGCTCAGAGCTATCTGAAGAAGACTTCTCCCTCATCACTCGGTAGTTCAAGAAGTTCCTCAAGTTGAGGAATCAAAGAAAGAGAGACGGCTCCTCCTCCATACATTAGAAGAAGAATCATTCTTCTGACAGGTATGAATCCAAATAGAACAAACATCGCTCTAATGACATTATTTGCTTTTGATGCAATAAGCTAGGTCACGTCATCGCTGACTGCCACCAAGGCAAGAGAGATAAGGGGACGGGAGAGGAGCACAAGTCCTCTAGGGATAAAAAGAAGGAGAGGAGCTACATCGCCAAAAAGCCAAAGACACTGAGTGAGTCTGATTCCTCAAGATCCAGTGATGATGAGGAAGCCTACTTCGGGCTAGTGGGTCGCTCTGACTCAGAAGGAGACTGCCCCCCATTTACTGGGAAGGTTAAAGCTCGTACCCCCTCTCTGACTCTGACTATGAGTCTCCTGATGATGATCTCGAGGACAGCCCATCTGCCCGTGAAGCTGAGCTCCTCGAAAAGTATGAGCTTCTGCTCAATACCTTTGAGGAATGTCGTAAGAGGTTGAAGGCTCAGAAAAAGGAAGTCAAATTCCTTAAGGCTGAGGGTGTGACTCTAAGAGAAGAGATCACTAGCTTGATCTCTCTCCGACAGGAACACCTGGGACTGACTTCTGAGCACTCAGAGTCTCTAAGGCTTCTTGACCTTAAACAGGAAGAAGTCAACAAGTTGGAAGTACAACTTGCGGCAGAAAGGAAGATTGTCAAAAGCTTCTCTATGCCAAAGACTGTTCTTCCACTGGTTGATACCTTCTCTACTCAGGCTTAGGGGGCTGGCTTGGTGCATGTGGGTGTGCCTAGTAAATCATCCAGGAGAAACAGAAAGAAGAGGAAAAATAAGGCTGCTAAGAAGGCCTCTACTGCAGAAAAGAGAAAGGCCCAACTCAACCCTGTTGAATTCAGTAAGCCTGGATTTCCCTGCAATGAACAGGACTTTGAGTCAACCTATGGCCACTTCTTTAGGCCCTCGGTTGAAAAGCCCAAGAGCCGGTATAATGGTTGGGCCTTCCCCCGTAACTACGGCGAGAGTGTCTTCAAGACACCTTATGAGGAAATCCTAGTGGAAAATTATGGCCACTTCTCTAGCGGCCATAATAGGAAGCAGGAACCAAAAGCCAAGCCTGTTATACTAAAGGAACATGAAGTGAAGAAATCATGTTATTGTTGTCATCATGATGCCTCCACCTCCAGATCCAAGGCCCCAGCTGGGCCCACAGTTCCCAGGGTGAAGTTGGAGCCTAGGAAGCGGTACAATAGGTTCGACTGTTGGTACTGTGGCAAAGTTGGTCACTTTGCCGTAGATTTATGGTTTAATCCAAGATTCAACGAGACTCCTCATATTAGCAATGCGAGGCCGACCACTCGTAAGGTTAACCACCCGAGGGGGAGTATGCTAATAAGGAATCTAGGACCCAAGTTCGATTGGGTTCCTAAGGGAAACTGATTCTATTTTGCAGGTATGTCCAAAGACCACCAAAACGGCTATGTGGTACTTGGATAGTGGATGTTCCCGGCATATGACCGGGACAAGAAGCCTGCTGCGTGATTACTCTCCAGTCGAAAATGGACCCAAAGTCATCTTTGGAGGATCAGATCGAGAAGTCACTAGAGGTTACGGTATGATTTACAACAGTATAATCTCTATCACTGACGTGGCCTATGTTGAAGGGTTAAATCATAACCTGATCAGTATAAGTCAGTTGTGTGATAAGAGTTATGACGTTAAGTTCTGCAAGGATAAATGCTTGATAATATCGTGTCTCTCTTTGGAGACGGTATTTACTGGCATTAGGAGCAGAAAAATATTTTGTTTAGATTTTCTTAGCATAGATTCTTCTACCCCCGTGTGCCTAGTAGTAAAAGGCAGTGCATCTCTTTGTGAACAATGACACAAGAGATTGGCACATATTAATTTCAAGACTATTAATATATTGTTTTCTAAAAATTTAGTAAGGGATGCTCCCATTATTAAGTGCATCAAAGATAGCCCCTGTCATGCGTGCCAGAAGGGAAAACAGACTCGGGCTACCTTCAAGGGCATTGCAGACAAAGACTCTTCCAGATGTCTTTATCTTCTGCATATGGACTTGTTTGGTCCAGTGCAACTTCATAGCTTGGGATGCAAGTCATATACGCTAGTGATTGTTGATGACCACTCTCGATTTACATGGGTGTTCTTCTTAAAACGAAATTCAGATACATTTGACATCTTAACTAGCTTTGTCAAGCAAATTCAGAACAAACTTAACTGATCAGTGGTCAAAATCAGAAGTGATCATGGAATAGAATTCGAATCTGGGGCTATGAAAGAATTTTGTGAAGAATATGGTATCTTTCATGAGTTTTCCTCCCCGCGTACTCCTCAGCAAAATGGAGTTGCGGAGAGGAGAAATAGAACGCTCATTGAAGCTTGCACGAAAATGTTGAATGACGCTTGTCTCCCAGAATACTTCTTGGCAGAGGCTGTCAATACGGCTTGTCATGTACAAAACCGAGCATTGATCAACAAGAATCATCGTCAGACGCCTTATGAGCTACTGAAAGGCAGGAAACCAACCATGTCCTTTTTAAGGATCTTCGACTGTAGATGCTATGTACTCAATAACGGGAAGTAACTGCGTACTAAATTTGGTGAAAAATGCTTCGAAGGCATATTCATGGGCTATAGTAGCCAAAGTCGGGCATATAGGGTTTTTAATAAGAAAACCCTAGTGGTAGAGGAATCCATTAATGTTGTATTTGATGAAGGAAGCTTGCTTAACAGCAATTCTTCCAGTGGCATTATTGAAGATGCAGGTGCAAGACTTGAATAGCTAAGTCGCGATTAGACTGCTAAGGATGTAACTCCCAAGTACGTCAAGGTTTCCACCTCAACGCCAACTGGAGAAGTTAACGATCAGGATGGAGAAAATCTCCTAGAAGAAGGAGGAGGCTGATAAGATGTCAGATCTCCAGATGCCAGACTCCTAGAGCTCTGACACGTGAGGGATCATCCTAAAGATCAGATCATAAGAGATCCTCGTGACGGTGTCAGAACTCGAAGAGGTACAATTAACGAGATTTTCCACCTTAGTTTCCTGTCACAGGTTGAGCCAAAGAAGTTCGACGAAGCGGACAAGGATGCAGCATGGATACTGGCCATGCAAGATGAACTGCATCAATTCGAACGATGCAATGTCTGGACGCTTATTCCCAGACCAAAGAACCAGAATGTGATCGGCACCAAGTGGATCTTCAGAAACAAACTGGATGAACACGGTATCATCATAAAGAACAAGGCCAGGCTGGTGGATCAAGGTTACACACAGGAGGAGGGGATTGACTTCGACCAGACCTTTGCACCAGTTGCAAGGCTCGAGGCGATCAGATTGTTCCTGGCGTATGCTTCGCACAAAGGTTTTACTGTCTATCAGATGGACGTGAAATCTGCATTCCTAAATGGAAAATTGAAAGAGGAAGTATATGTCACGCAACCCCCACGTTTTGTTAATCCTACATTCCCTAATCATGTTTATTTTCTTAATAAAGTGTTATATGGCTTGAAACAAGCTCCTCAAGCTTGGTATGAGACTCTGTCTAGTTTCTTTCTTGAGATCAAGTTCTCGAGAGGAAAAATAGATAAGACATTGTTTCTTAGGGAAGTCAAAAGCAAGATATTATTGGTGCAAATCTATGTCGATGACATAATTTTCGGCTCTACGGACAACAATCTTTGCAAAAAGTTTTCTAAACTTATACAAGGAATGTTTGAAATGAGCAGCATGGGAGAGCTAAAGTATTTCTTGGGAATTCAAGTGAAACAGTCTGAGGATGGAATTTTCATCTATCAGACGAAGTTCATAAATGAACTCCTCAAGAAATTCGAAATGGAGAATGCAACCTCTATGAGGACTCCAATGGGATCCACTGTGTCTCTGGACAAGGATGAGAAAGGGAAACCTTTTGATGAAACTAAATACAGAAGCATAATTGGATCTTTTCTTTACCTTACTGCTAGTAGACCAGATATTATGTTCTCCACATGCGTATGTGCCAGTTATCAGGTGAATACTAAGGAATCTCATTATGTCGCTGCAAAGCAAATTCTTAGATACCTTAAAGGTACACCAAATCTTGGCTTGTGGTACCCAAGAAACAATGATGTCGAGCTGATAGGCTTTTCAGATGCTGACTTTGCAGGAAGCAGGGATGATAGGAAAAGCACTTCCGGGACGTGCCAATTCCTCGGAAGAAGGCTTTTTTCATGGAACAGTAAAAAGCAGAATTGTGTCGCAACCTCTACGACTGAATCTGAGTACATCTCAGCAGGCAGCTGTTGCGCACAACTTCTATGGATCAGAAATCAGCTCAAGGATTATGACTTGCAGTTCAGAGAGGTTCCGATGTATTGCGACTCCTCGAGCGCAATAGCAATTGCGAATAATCCTGTGTCGCATAGCAGAACGAAGCATATTGAAGTGCGCTATCACTTCATTCGGGAGCATGTGGAAAATAAAGATATATCTCTCTGCTATGTCCCCACGGATAAGTAGGTTGCGGATATCTTCACAAAGCCCCTAGACGAGGCCAAGTTCAGTCTCTTCAAAACTGAACTCGGCAAGTTAAACTATGAAGAGTGAAGACTGTATGGCTCAAGGCTCTTGGATCAAGGGGGAGCATCAGCAAGGAACTCAAGCTCGAGCATGGATGCAAGATCTGAGGGGGAGCATGTGGCTCCAAGTGAACTATAAGATTTGTAGAAGCCGAAAAGGGGGAGATTACCGTCTCGGCTAAGCCTAAGGTGGCTGCAAACATTAAGTATGCTCTCAAGAAAATGGTAATGAATCTCACTCTCAACTGAATTCTTCGGTTATGATTTGTTCTATTCACCTTAGCTTGTAGGGTTTAGGCTTCTTCAAATAGGGGGAGATTATTGGGTATTGTATCCACAATGTACCTGATTTAAAGAATTCCCTGAACAAGCTAAGGTGAATAGATAATGTATTTGATGATTTTCTTCAAGAAGTGCTTGCAGCTATTCCATGCTAAGTACACACCAATGTCAGGGTACAGTGGGTCAATATACACGGGTCTGCACAACGTAATCCCTCGTTGAGCAGATTAATGTGTTGGCTTATGTGTACTCTCTCTATTAGAGTGTACTTATTTTCAAGTACAGGGCTGAGATAGATCAAGAGCAGAAGAGGAGCAAATATGGGTCAAAGACCAAGTGCAGAGGAAGGAACAAGAAATCTTTCAAGTACAGGGCTGAGATAGATCAAGAGCAGAAGAAGAGAAAAGATGGGTCAAAGACCAAGTGAAGAGGAAGGAAGAAGAAATCTTCCAAGGAAAATTCGACGGGAATCACCAAGTTTTTCTCGCCGATTCGACGGGAATCACTAGTGATTCTCGCCGAATCGTTGAGAATCACTCGCCGATTCCCGCCGACTACATCCGGCTGACTCAACGCCTTCAATAATTCTGCTAAGGCAGAATCGGTGGAAATCACCAGGTGATTCTCGCCGATTCGTCGAGAATTACCGCGTATTCCCGTCGATTCCCTCCGGATGACCAGAATTCCAACTGGAATTCTACCAAGGAAAATTCGACGGGAATCGTAAGTGATTCCCGCCGACTTCGACGGGAATCACCAGCAATTCCCGCTGAATTTGCCTTAGGTATTTTTTATCTGCTCGCTGGACCAGTCCTGGTCGTCAAGCGCTGTTTCGGCCTGTGCGTAGGGTTGACCTAGTGGGTCCCCCAACGACTATCTTGGGATGTATTTGGCTATATATAATCATGTATTTTTAAACCCTAAAGACAAGAAGAATAGTATATTCATATCTACAAAATAGAGCCGTCGTCGACCTAGCTGATCGCGGAACTCCACTGCTCGCCGTCGCCGCTCGCAAGATCGTCATCGTTGCAGATCTCAGATCTTCTCTGATCTCCCGACGATAGAAACGAAGCTAAGCTTAGCGTCTCACGTATCTATCATGAGATCCTTTGTATCTTTATTTGTTAAGCGGCAATAACTTTCCCCTCCGAATCGATTGAGATGATCAATTGAAGTAAGATCGTTGGTAGACCTCGCAAGCTTCGTCAAGAAGTTTGGATCTACAAAGCATCGCCGCCGTAATCCTTTGCCTCCGCCGATCTCGGGAAGATCCTCTCCAAGAGAGTGCTTCGGTCGTGGACTCTTCGTCTTCTTCAAGAACGCTTCATCGAACGAAGAGGGACACAAAGATATCCATTTCTATACATTCTATTTCCATTTTGTTGTAAGGGAATTTTGATTCCTAGTTGTAAGGGTTGGGTGCAACCCGTGGTGAAGGAGTAGTGACTCCTTTGGGTGGAAGGGTTTATTCCATAGTGTGAGGATTGGAATTCAATCCGGTTGGTGAGGTGACCGAGTCGTCCCTTGTTGGGAGATAGGTCGAAGGGGGAAAGTGAACGTACCCAAATTGGGGAACCACTATAACTGCCTGTGTGTTTCTGTGTTGTGCTTGTCTTGTTTCTTGTGCAGGTTAATTATTAATTCCGCAAAAAGACTGCAAATCACCTATCCCCCCCCCATAGGTGAAGGTAGTTGACACTAGATTGACTTTCAAAGAGTCCCATACCAATTTATATGATAGGGTATCAGTTTTTAAGCAAGCATATATATGTCCATAGAATAATAACCTTAGCATATAAGCATGCTCACCCAAGCTTATAAACCAAGGGGTCGTTTTGTAGGGCCTATTGTATAAAAAGTCCCATACCAATTTATACAATAGGTGTCAATGGTTAAATAAAATTATTATGCTATGTAATTCAAGTATGCTATGATGGGAGTCACGCAAATGCAACACACAACCCAACTCTGTGGACCCTAGACCTTTAGTTCTCCCTTTCTGGAGCCTAACCTCCAAAAATACCTCCGTAGTGGCAAACAGAAGCGGTGGGTTGGGTATCGCACACCTATAAACCAGTAATTACACTACCAGTCAGACCTATTGTATGCCTCGATGTTGGTGCACTAAGCAGAGCTCATGCATACTCTTTGCCGGCTGGTCCACCAAACATAATTTGGCAAAGTGCAAAACCACACTTGCCGAGATAACGTACTGGCATCGATGCATCGACCCTCCAACACCTAAGACCCACCACCTTATATTCTATGTATATGCAAACTTGATATATCAACCACCGAGCCAAAGCTCCTCGGACTAAAAAGTTTGTCATAACCAACAACCGAGCCTTTGGCTCGCCGGGCCATCCTGCCCATTTCCACAACCACCGAGCCTACCGCCCGAACATCCTATTCAACCTAACATCCCGAGACACTGGTGTGTCTGAAAGTGAACCCTAGTTATACAAGTTGCTCTTGAAGTTTATTATTCCTACGGTTCAGGTTAGCCCAGGACTGCCCCCGGCATACCCCGTGAAAGGCTCTCAAAGGGCACTAGGAACTATGATGGTAGTTGAAGTCCACCGTTCCTTTTTGCAAGGCACTTATTGTTATTTGTTAATACCCAAATCCCGATCCCTTTTAATATTACTCTGGATCTTACCCTAGTGTGGTATGACCCTCTCTCTCTTTCCACGGGAAAGACGATCTTTCGTCGATCCCGCGCACCATCAATTCCTAATCAACCCCACATCCTGCTCATCTAAACATCCATTTACATTCTCAATATCACTTTACCCAGCCCAGCAAGCCTCTAACCCCAGATCATATGCCCTAATCAATTGCTCTCCAATCTTCTGCAGATTTTCTACATGCAGACCACCCTATGCTATGTAACATCCCATTTTCGGCTAGACCCCTAGGAGTCGGTCTGTCGTGACGGAACCCTAGGAAACCCAAGAATTGAAGTCCATCGACCAAGATTTCGGGTCACGGGTTGGTCACGCCCGTGACTGACGCGTCACGCCCGTGACCTTGGGTGTGACCCCTTCGGCGATCGTCGATCTCAGGAAGATGATCGTCGAGCGCAGAATTGGCAACCAGGGCCTGTCATGCCCGTGACCTACCTATCACGCCCGTGGCCTAGGGCGTGACTCCTTCGACGATCATCGATCTCAGAAAGACGATCGGTGAGCGGAAAATTTGCTACCCGGGCCTGTCACGACCGTGACTGATATGTTACGCCCGTGATCAAGGGCGTGACCCCCCCTTTGACGATCGTAGATCTCTAGATGACGATCGTCAAGCGCATAATTTGCAACCTGAGCCTATCATGCCCGTGACCAACGTGTCACTTCTGTGACCTTGGGCGTGACCACCCTTCGACGATCGTCGATCTCAGGACGACGATCGTCGAACTCAAAATTTGCCATCCGGGCCTGTCACGCTCGTGACGCACGTGTCACGCCCGTGACAAAGGCCGAAATGTCGGTTCAGGCCCGAAATTATTCTAACACGCGTTATCATAAATTCTGGTGTGTAAAATTACACCAGGAGTATTTATGGGCCGTTTCCTTCTCTAATTACTTAATAAGAAAGAGAAAGTGTTGGTCCAATAGGAAATCGCCACCTGGATCAGTCTTCTCATCTTCCACCATTTCCTTTCCTCCACCATAACCGAAATGTTGTAGAGAGAGAGCATTCATGGCCATGAATGCTTCACCCTCTCCCCTCCCCACTTGGAGATCTATAAAAGACCCCTTAGAGCAAGATGAGAAGGTTACACTCTTGACCAAATGGATTAAGATTATTGTTATTTCTGTAGGAGAAGTTCGGGAACGCCACCACCACGCCATGACAATCTGACGTTCATCTCGCCTCCAAACCGTGAACACGGTCCTCCTCTACTTCTTGTCTTATGGGTAGATCTTAGGATCTTAGAAATTAAGTTCATGCTCAAAGGAGCCGGACCTATCTCGCGTTTTCATGGAAAACCATGAAAAATATATTTTTCAGGTACGCCGGAAACCGCCACCTCCGGCGGCCAAATCACCGCCGACCGATATCCATCGCCTCGACGGAGGAGGTGGTGGTGGTGGCTGGCAAGGGAAGTGACCGGCCGGCCGGCGACGGATCACGGAAGAGCTACAGGAAAAATACGTTTTCTGAGTTCAGTTCACGGGTTCTGTAGAAGATGAACAGTAAAACATACTTATATTATAAAGTTTTGAATATAGTAAATAAGGAAAATATATATAAAATGGGCGTAGTTTGAGGATGCAAAATGAACCACTTAGAAACCGATTTAGGAAAAATGGCCAGTCACAAAAGTTGTAGCCCTTCGAGTCTAGATTAATTAAAATTAATTTAAACTCGTTTGGGTAAGCGGTATGACCGCAGCACCCGTTTTAGTAGAGGCTGTACCTAGAGTTGGGCAGGAACTAAAATGAATGACCACGCTACATCCCTCGTCCAAATGACCTGAAATTTTGGAAAGAGGTTACCCTTAGCCGTATCTAGAGGCTATCCAAAAATGAGAATTTTTGGAGATACTTTGCTTAAAGTTTTTGTTTTAATTTAATAAAGTTAGAGTAATTTATTTAAGTGGTCAAATGACCTCCAAACCCTCCCAAATTTTGGTGAGTGGTCCCTGGCTATAAAACCTAGTTCTGTAGAAATTTCAACTCATTTGGATGAGTTTTGGATAGGGAGTCACCAATTCTTAACTAGGCAATAGTGAGGCATTTTGGAGTAAAAAGTGCACTAGAGGTTGGAACGGTCAAATCACCTCAATAGAGGCTGATATTTTGACCACTGACTTGAAAGGGTTATTATAACCCACTTGGAGAAAATGGTGTGGTTTAGGGTTTGTTTACCCTTGGATCCAAACTCAAACCCTAAATGGAGGGTTTTGAGGGTTGTGAAGGACATGGGGGCAATTGCTCTCGTATTGCCTTGAAACTTTGTAGAGTTGACATTAGCATGATAAGAATCATCTGGATGGAATCTTTGAGGATTTGGAGACAAGTAGATATCTCAAAACCCTAATTTTCGCTTTAGGGTAAAATACTAATTAAGAACAATTCGTCACTAAACATTATCTAAAGGCTGTGAAACTCGGGTAGAGTAAGTTTTAGGACGGGTAGAAACTATAACAATTTTATTGGAATTTTATGATGTCTATTTCCAGCACTTCATTTGTAACGATTATTATAGCGCTAATTGATGTTTTAATTATTTGAATCTTTCTGTTCATTGAAACCCCATGAAATCATGGAAGTAAAAGTTTTAGGACAGAATGGTTGCTCCTGAATTTTTGTATAATTTTAAGTTGAGTAAATCCAGTACTTCCTTCACAATTGTTAAAAAGAGGTTTTATACTTTAAAAATTAATTATGGATGATATTGTTGCTGGAAAATTATGAAACTTGGTCAACGTTATTTTTAAGATTGTACTGCATAAAATAATTAATTTATAATTTTTGGATGGATATACTCTGTGCTTGGTTCATAAATAATCGAAGATAGAAAATATTTCTAAAATAGTTTTAGAGCCATTTTAATGCTAGAAAAATTGTGTTATCTTGGATTTACCATATTGTGATAGCAAAGTATTTATAATAATTTTGTTGGACATCTTGCATGAGTACTTAGGGTAGTTAATGTTCAAACTGGTAGCTCGCGGAATTTTCGAGGAAATTAATTAAATGCTAGATAAATTAGGAAAATTGTAATTTTCTGATTATAGGCTAATCTTATCAGGATATATCTCTAGTAAATAAGTTAGGGCATTTGGATGAGCATTGGATCATTTCCTAACCGGTTCGACATATAGTCTAGGCTGGTCTGCTTAGAGCAAATTGTTAAATTGCAATAAGACATGTTCTGGGATAGTTGTTGGAGTTAGTCATTTAGTATGGGTGGATCGGTGTGGATGATTTTATAATAGAATTATAGGAAGAGTAGAGAGAAGTGGTGATGGCTAGAGTTAAGAGGTGCTCGGGTTCGACGAAAGATCGTCTTTCCCGAAGAGAGGAAGGTTAAAAATCACACTAGGTTAGTCCATCGTAACATGAGAAGGGAATTGGTATGGGAATTCAACCAATAACAATAAGTGCCTTGCGAAAGGGAACGATGGGATTCAGCTACCATCATAGTTCCTAGTGCCCTTTGAGAGCCCTTCACGGGGAATACCGGGGGCAGTCCTGGGTTAACGTAAACTGCAAATAACAAATTGAAAAGAGTAATTTAGTAATTAGGGTTGCAAGTTTCACAAACACTGTAGCACAGGAAGATATTTGGGAGCTTCGGCTCGGTTGGTTAACAGACAGACAGCATATTCCGGAGAGCTTCTGCACAGTTGGTTAAAAGACGGACGTTTTGGTCCGGGGAGCTTCGGCTTGGTTTTTGTTTGATTACGACTAAACTTACATGTGCATAAAAGGAAAGAAAATTAAGGTGGTGGGTCTTCGGTATTGGAGGGTCTATGCTCCGACGCCAATACGCTGACTCGGCATGTGTGGTTAGCACTTCGCAAACAGAAGTCCGGTGTGCCAGACGGCAAGAGTACGCAGGAGTCCGCTTCGTGCACCAAGCGTTGAGGCGTTCGATAGGTCTGACCGGTAGTGCTTTACAAATTTAGAGGTGGGCGAGGCCAAACCCACCGCTTCTGTTTGCCACTACGGAGGTATTTTGGGAGGTAACGGCTCAGAAAGGGGGAACCAAAGGTCTGTGTGCACAGAGTTGGGTGTGTGTATTGCACTTGCATGTTCCATCATACCCACTTGCATGTCATAGCATAATCGTTTCATTTAACCCCTGACACCTAATGTATAAGTGGAATGGGACGCTTATACAATAGGCCTTGCAAAATGACCCCTTGGTCTATAAGCTTGTGTGGGCAAGTTTATAAATTAAGGTTAAATTCAATATATATATGCTGATGTTTGATAACCGACACCCCAACGTATAAGTGGTATGAAACACTCTATACGATGGGAGCCTTGCAGAAGATCCCTTGGCTTAGGTGCTTCCGCTCATAAGTTAAGGTTACATTTTCTACTTTCTGTCATTGCTATTATTTATTATAGAATTGCTAGATTAGTTTTGCTGCCACCTGTTTTCTTTTGATTCATTCTCCACCTTCATGTTTTTCCCTTTCTTCCTCTCCACTCGGTACCTAGGAACCATGGGGGAAGGGGTAGGGGATGATAGGGCTTAGTCTTTATGACTAACGGTTTTCGAACCGCATCATTTAGGAGATCGTTGAGCCCAGCATGGAGGAGCAGCCCCAGAGACCGGTGCGCTTGGAGATGGGGCAGTCTAGCTCCGGAGTTCACACAGTCGGGACCGTGAGTCTCGACCTTGAGTAGATGTTCTGTTTTTTATTCTGCATGAGAGATATGTAGTGAGGACATGATGTACCGGGCATAAGCTCATATTTTTAGTACTCTGATATTTTATTTTGTAGACACTCCCTTCGTGGAGATTTTATTTCTATATATGTGATTATCTCGTGGACTTGCTTTTACTTAATTGTGCTACCTTTCTATGATCGAATTGGCTGGCAGAATCGATGCTTTGTGGTTATGACCCTTCAGGGCGTGAAGGTGTCACCGCAAAGTGGCAGTTCTGGGCCTAAGACCCTAGTGATTTAAAAGAAAAAAAGAGGGGGTCCTACAAGTGGTATTAGAGGAAACCTTGATCTGAAAAAGGTAGCAGTCCACTAACTCTGGGTCACCCCCGCTCGAGTTTTGTTTGGGGACAAACTAAGCAGCGGAAGCTGTGGTGTGCCCATATGGGGATCACATATAAATTGTCCACTTTTATTAGAGATTAAACGTTTTCTTAGCATGGGTTTTTGTTACACAGCCTCCAGCATAGCCTACGCCACAAGGTGGAGTTCAACAGGCTCAGGATGTTGCACCACCTCCACCAGTCCCCACTCCCTTCCTTCAGTCAGACATGGGACAGACTCTGATAGCTATCCTGGAGGCTTTTAGGGCCCAGCAGGTTCCGGTCCCGCAGCCAAACCCGGGGGCCAACTTGTTGAGCATCTTCCGAGGACTTTCTCCCCTATCCTACTTGGGGACAGAGTCAGCGGTTCGGACGGAAAAGTGGCTGGATATTATGTATGAGATGCTGACCGGGATACAGTGCCCCTGGGAGGAGAGGGTGGTTCTGGTTGTCTCTTGCCGTGAGTCCCATGCCAAGAGGTGGTGGAAGATCCTGCAGGACACGACGTTTGCCGACAAGGAGGTTACAGAAGTTACCTGGGAAGAGTTAAGGGCCACGCTGCTGGAGCATTTTGTTCCGCACTCGGCCAGGGATGAGTTGGAGGAGCAGTTCTTACAGTTGAAGCAAGGCACCCGGACGGTGGTAGAGTGCCATCGGGAGTTCGACCATTTGGCTCGATATGAAGATTCTTACTAGCTTGGCGAAGCATGGTACATCAAGAGGTTCTATAAGGGCCTGCGGGAGGACTTGAGGGAGGCTTTGTTGTTTGTATCCGACGGGCCTATCTCCCGGATTTTGGAGATGGCAAAGAGGATCGAGGCTGATTGTCACACCACTCGGGGCCGGAAGCGTCAAACGGAGGATCATGGACGGAGTGCCAGAAATGATGACCGGCGAGGTGCTATACCAGAGGGGAGAAGGACAGAGGACCCGCCTTGTCAGGAAGTGAGGCAGGAGCCGAGGGAGCAGGTGATGTTGGCCCCTCAACCTCTCTGGATGCAGGAGATGCCGAGACCCAGGGGTATGGCGTATCCCCCACCAAAGTGTTTCTATTGTCATCAGATTGGGCACCTCAGGATAAACTGCACCATTAGGGGGGCACCACCTCCAGCACTACAGGGTGGCCCACCTGCTCAGTATTTCGGAGGTTGAGGACGCGGCTGAGGTCGTGGATACCAGGGGGAGATCATAGATAGAAAAGGGTGCAGGTGTATGCTTTGGACCTTGCGCAGCCTCGGAATCCAGAGCAGGTCATAGCAGGTACGCTGCAATGTTTCGTTATTTTCATAGAATTTCCCTCACAGTTGTTAAATCTTAGAACCGCACTAGATGTAACATCCCATTTCCGGCTAGACCCCTAGGAGTCGGTTGGTCGTGATAGAACCCTAGGAAGTCCAAAAAACTGAAATAAATTGACCGAGATTTCGAATCAAGGGTTGGTCACGCCCGTGACCGATCCGTTACGTCCGTGACCTAGGGCATGACACCTTCGACGATCGTCGATCCCTGCAGGACGATCGTCGAAACGCAGAATTTGCGTCATGGCCATGTCACGCCCGTGACCCAGGTGTCACGCCCTTGACCAAGGGCGTGACACCTTCGGCGATCGTCGATCTCAGCGCGACGATCGCCGAGTACGGATTTTGCCTTATGACCATGTCACGCCCGTGACCCATATGTCACGCCCGTGACCAAGGGCGTGACCACCCTTCGACGATCGTCGATCTCAGTTCGACGATCGTCGATCCCAGAATTGGTCACCCGGGCTTGTCACACCCGTGACCCACATGTCACGCCCGTGACCAAGGGCGTGACCACCCTTCGACGATCGTCGATCTTAGTTCGACGATCGTCGATCCCAGAATTGGTCACCGAGGCTTGTCACGCCCATGACCCACATGTCACGCCCGTGACCAAGGGCGTGACCACCCTTCGACGATCGTCGATCCCAGAATTGGCCACCCATGCTTGTCACGCCCGTGACCTATGTGTCACGCCCGTGACCAAGGCCGAAACGTCAGCCAGACTGGAAATTTCGGTAACCGACGTTGTAATCAATTCTGATTATGGGAAGTTACACCAGGAGTATTTATGGGCCGTTTCCTACTCTGATTATTTAATAAATTAAGGAAATGTTGGTCCAATAGGAAATCGCCACCTGGCAAACACCTCTTCATTTCCAGCATTTCAACTGCCTTTGCCATAACCGAAACGTCATTAAGAGAAATATTAATGGCCATGAACGTTTCATCCTTTCCCCTCCCCACTTGCTGATCTATAAAAGACTCCTAAGAGCAAGAGGAAAAGGTTACACTCTCCATCAAACTGTTTCAGATTTCCCCCTTGCTGTTGAAGAATTTCCGGTGACGCCACCACCGCGACAATGACTTCCCGACGCTTTGCACGCCTCCAGCCCGCGAACAAGGTCCTCCCCTCCCTCCTCTTCTGCGATAGATCTTAGGAATTGTTAGGAGAGATATCGGGCTAAAAAGAGCCAGATCGGGTGAGCGTTTCCATGGTTTTCTGAAAATTTCGTGGTGGCGGGTTCGCCGGAAACCGCATCTCCGGCGGCCGGGCCGCTGACCGACGATAGCCCTCACCTCAACATAGGTGGTGGTGGTGGTGGCCGGCCAGGGAGATGGCTGGAAGGCCGGGAAATAGCTTTGGAAAAGCTACAGGAAAATAAGTTTTCAGCGTTCTGGTTTCGGGCTGTAGAAGAAGATGAACAGTTCCATTAAATTAGATTCTATTTTTAAAACAATTTCTGAATAAAAATATCTGTCACTTTAAATAATTTGGGAAAAATACCTAGAGGCTCCTACAGGAAAAATGGTCAACACCAATATTGTACCTTTTGGAGTCTAGAGAATTTTAAAATTTTTTTCAAGCATTTTGGACCAATGTATAGACCTCAGCACTCAATTTGGTGAGGTCTACCCATAGGGTTGTCCTGACCTTAGAAAAATTCCCCACTCCAATCAAGTCATCACAATGACTTGAAATTTGGGGTGTGGCCTAACCTTACATATATCTAGGTACCATCCAAAAATTATGATTTTTGGGAAATATTTTTCTATAGTTTTTAGGAAAATTCAATAATCCTAGCTTAATTTAATTAGATGGCTAAATAATTTCCAAACCCTCCCAAATTTGGGTGAGTGGTCCCTGGGTTCACCATAAGGTTTTGTATAATTTTTCATCTCATTTGGAGATGGTTTGGATTAGAAATGAACAAACCTAAGTTTTGCCCTAATAAGGGGTCTTAGGTTAAAGGTGCACTTTTGAGATTTGAGTGGGTCAGATCACTTCAACAGAGCCGGGGATTTTTACCACTGGCTAGTAATATTCTCTAGCACCCCCTCATAGAGTTTGAGGTGGATTGGGGTAAGTTTGCCCTAAGAACCAAGGCCAAACCCTAAGGATGGATCTTGGTGGCTTGTGAAGGTCATGGGGTCAAATGACCTTGGATTGACTCGAAATTTGGTGAAGAGCACCATAGTGCCATTATAGTTCTCTGGATGAAATCTTAGTAGATTTGGAGACTTTTGGGATACCTAAAAACCTAAACCTAGTTTAGGGTGTAAAACTTGTAGAGATAGGAAATGACACTAAATCACATTGAAAAGTGATGAGATTTGGGTAGAGTGAATTATAGGAATGGTACAAGCTCTTGATATTTTACTATGAATTTTAAGATCATTATTTTGGATACTCCATTAACGATTTAGTAGCTTGTATGATTTGCTTAGGAAATTTATTATGGAATACATACTTCCTGGAAATTGATGAAATTTAAGCAGAGAACATTTATTATGATTTTAAATCTCTGTGAATTTTTATGGAATTTTTGGATGTTTAATTCTAAGGCTTGCTTCATTAAGTATGTTTTACCTTGAATATTTGATTAAATCTATAGTGGTGTTTAGCAAGCTGGTAAAAATTATGATTCTTTACACAAAGATCTTTTCTATATCATACTACTGATTGGTAATTTTTCTATAATTTTCCGATGAGTATTTTCAGTACTTCCTTCTTTACGTAGGATTAACGTGTTTATACTAGATAAATTAATTAGAGGCTAAATACTTTCTGTAAAATTCTGAAAATTTGTTTTTGAGGTTATCTTGCTGTTCTTTAATGATCATGATTTTTGGGTAGCCATTACTTAGGAGGATCATGTAGTTCATGTTTAAAATGACCCATGGCCCATCCTTTGGGAAAATTAAATAAATATCAGATTAATTAGGAAAGTTATAAGTTTCTGGATTTAGACAAATTATGATATGGTAGACCTCCAGTAAATATTATAAGAGATTTGGAAGACAATTTGGAGTACCTCCCCTTGTGTACCTCATATAGCTTAGGATGGTCTGCATATAGTAAAACCACGGAAACTGAACTAGAGTAATAATGAACTTGGGAAATGAAATTTTGGTAGTTGCTGGTTGGTTAGGGCAAGCTACTATTAAGTTCATTATTGAAAGTCAGGATAAGTAGGGTGTGAGACTTGTTAAGGTTAAGTGGCGTTTGGGAATGACGGAAGATCGTCCATCCCGGGAAGAAGAGAAAGAGTCTTAATACTCTAGGGTTAGATCTAAAGTAACTAAAAAGGGGGGTCTTACAAGTGGTATCAGAGGAAACCTCGATCGAAGAGAAGTAGTCCACAAAATCTTGGGCCACCCCCGTGCGAGCTTAGTTTGCAGACAAACTAGCAGCGGAAGCAGTGGTGTGCCCATAAGGGAAATCACATGTGAAAGTCCATCCTAACTCTTCTTAAATTCCATTCATTCGCTCTCTAACAAATGGAATTTTTACTTGTAGCCTGCGACGAACCCTACACCGCAGCAGGTGACACCCCAGACTCCAAATGTGGTCCCACCTCCGCCGGCTCCATCCTCGTTCCAGCAGTCCAGGGACCAGCACCAGTGGAGTACGGTGCGCATGGAGGTGGGTCAGTCTAGCACCGGTGCACCTGCGACCAGATCCGTGAGTGATTAGTATTTTTATAGCTTTCGCGATGAGTGATTTATAGTGAGGACTCTGATGTACTGGGCTCGAGCCCATTTATCTATTTCCTGTTATTATCTACTGATGGACTGAATGTGATTTCACTTTTATTTACATATTTCTGTGGACTTGTTTACATTTTATATATAATTACTTCTCTCTCTTGTGATCGAAAAGGGTCGGCAGAATTGGCGTTTTGTAGTTATTGCCTTCCCGTGAGTCGGTGCCACCACAAAGCGGCAATTCTGGGCTAAGACCTCAGTGGTTTAAAAAGAAAATAAGGGGGGGAGTCTTACACTAGATAGATTAACAAGGAAAGAAAACTCATTATAGAACCCTAAGACATCTAATCACCCCTGGTATAGTCTTCATCAGCGGCAAGCCTGCCTGCACGCTTTTCGATATTAGAGCTACTCATTCCTTTGTGTCGGAGACGTTAGTAGAAGGACTGGAAGGCGTGGAGCGATTCACGGGCTTAAAGATGAGGGTGCGACTACCTGATGGATCTGCACTCCTTACCACGGACCACATTAATATGGAGATGGGATTTGTTAGACCGAGTTCCTCGCCATGGGGAGCCCCTGTCCTATTCGTGAAGAAGAAGGATCGGACACTTCGCCTGTGCATCGATTATCGAGCACTAAACAGGCTGATCATCCGGAATACCTATCTGCTCCAACGGATAGACGAATTGTTCGACCAGCTGGAGGGAGCCCATTATTTCTCAAAGCTGGACTTGAAGTAAGGATACTACCAGTTGCGGATCCAGGAGGAGGATATCCCGAAGACGGCCTTCAGTAGCAGATATGGCCTGTATGAGTTCACCGTGATGCCCTTCGGGCTCACAAAATCTCCGTCTGCGTTCATGAGCCTCATGATCCGGGTTTTCGAGGCCTTCTTGGATGTGTTCATCATAGTATTCATAGACGACATCCTGATCTACTCTAGGACGGAGGAGGAGCACACTCGGCATCTGGCACTGACTCTAGAGAGGTTGCGGAAGCATCGCCTTTATGCGAAGTTCAACAAGTGTCAGTTTTGGTTGAAGGAGGTGTCTTTCCTAGGCCATATTATCAGCGGAGCCGGGTTGGCAGTGGACCCGGCCAAGATTCAGGCAGTCAGGGATTGGCCGCCACTGAAGACAACCACGGATTTGAGGAGCTTCTTGGGACTTGCCGGTTATTACCGGAAATTCGTGGAGGGGTTTTCTCGGATCTCCCTTCCGCTCACATCCTTGACAAAGAAGGACGTGCCCTTTGTGTGGACGCCACTGTGTGAGGCAGCTTTCCAGGAGCTGAAGGACCGACTCATCTCAGCCCCTATTCTGGCCCTTCCATCTAGAAAGGAAGGATTCCAGGTGTATACTGACGCATCATACCAGGGGATGGGAGCGGTGCTGATGTAGAATGGACACGTCATAGCATATGCCTCCCGCCAGCTGAAGACCCATGAGAAGAACTACCCGGTGCACGACCTTGAGATGGGAGCGGTCGTTTTTGCTCTTAAGGTCTAGCGCCACTATCTTTATGGAATCCACTGCGACATCTACTCCGACCACAAGAACCTGAAATACATCGACACGCAGAAGGAGCTGAATATCAGGCAGAGGCGCTGGGTGGAGTTCTTAGCGGATTACCAGTATGAGATGTACTACCATCCAGGGAAGGAAAACGTGATGGCCGACGCGTTGAGTCGGAGAGCTGCCACTTTGAAGCCGAGCCCCAGGTTATGTCTATGGAGCTGGTGAGGAGATTTGAGGATATGCACATCACACTGGTGTAGTCCGAGGACCCTGAGCTTTACGTGGAGTATTTGGTTGCGATGAGTGCTACGGACGATATCCAGGACCGATTTAGAGATGGGAAGAGGCGGGATGCCAAATTGGAGCCAATATTCTGGGCCTTGGAGAACGGTGCAGCAGGGGATTACACGATGAGGGACGGCGTGGTATGCTTTAGAGGTCGGACTTATATACCGGAAGGAGGCCAGGTACAGGAAGATATCATGGCGGAGGCCCACCACAGCAGATACTCGGTGCACCCGGGGATCACGAAGATGACTGCGGACTTGAAGAAGACGATGTTTTGGCCGGGGATGAAGAAGGACATTACATACTTCGTGACTCATTGCGAGGCATGCTAGTTGGTGAAGGAGGAATGCAGGAACCCCGCTGGATTGCTACAGCCACTCCCGGTGCCGGAGTGGAAATTTGAGGACATTGCAATGGATTTTATTCATGGACTCCCACGATCACGGACGGGAAACGACTCGATTTGGGTCATCGTCGATCGGTTGACGAAGGTGGCCAGATTCATTCCGATCAGGAAGGATGACTTTGTGGGAGTACTAGTTGGTGGGCCAAAACCCAAACAGGCAAGCGTACCTGTCGAATTGTTGTACCAAGGTCGTATTTAAACACGGGGCTGTCAAGTACTGCTACTCCTGCTTGAAATATTATCCTACCGGAAAATAGTTGGATTTTTAGAAATTTTAAAGTAAAGTAAAATGAAAGACAATTTGCGAGACGAAAAACTTATAATAAAAAGCTAGCACTTGATCGATGATTCACCTGAAAAGAGATGAAGGAAATAAAAATATAATTTTATAATTGCAAACTAACTCGACCGTGGCGGATCCGATATTAAGACAAAATCTCGCTAGAGCATTAAGTCTCCTAACTTATAAACTCTTTGATCGAAATCTCTTTACAAATCAAAGAAGCTTAAAGTTGCATTATCGAGGTGATCCACGCTATTGGATTTGACTCCAATCCGGAGGATTTACGTCATCCTATTTCTAGGGTTGCGTGCAACTCCTTCCTTCTTTGAGTGATCTTTCAAATCACGAGTCTCTCGACTACTATGAAATGAGAACAAGGCCTACTACCGTATACCGGAAATACGGAGTCGACACAAATTAATCAAAGAAGGATCGAGCTAATTTTAGCAAAAATAAAATTACAAAATAAGAAAAATCATCATCTCAAATCATGGATCCTCATGATCAAATGCTACAAGGAAATTAGCTACGCATGATTGAAAAAGAAGACAAAATAAAAGAAGAGAGAAACATTTTCATTACTTGCAAAGATAAAAGAAAAACAATATTAAAGAGAAACAAATTATATTATGATGAAAGGAGATTACAATAACGAAAAAGAAACTAGAATTGAAAATTACAAAGTACTCTCTTGAAGCATAAATCTCCAAAGCTCACTCTCCAAAATCAACTCTCAATCCAACTCAAAGACTAACACCCCAAAGGAACTCTCCAAAGCATGGGTCTTGGGTTCCTTTTATAGGAGAGATGGAAGCATCTAGAATAGGGGAAGCCCAAGGGGTGGCCGGCCATAGGGGGGAGAAATGTTCATGCATGGTATTAAATGGAGGGGAGAGAAATGCATGCATGTGTTTAAATGGTGGGGAGAGAAATGCATGCATGTGTTTAATGAAAGAAGAAAGAGAGGGGTGTTCGGCCATGCTTAGGGGGATGAATATATGCATGCAATAATGAGGAGAGAGAAAAAAATATAAAGGAAAAAATATGCATGCATGAGAGGAACCAAAGGATGGCCGGCCAAGGCATGTGGGCTGCTGTTATAGGGCTCGGGTAGGCTTCCAAAGCTGCATGGGCTGCTCCATAACGTGGGCTTGTGGTGCACGGGTTACACTTGATGATCAAGTGGGCTGCTCCAAGTTGGGGTCGGGTAGGCCTTAGGAGTAGACTTGGGCTCGGCTTGGAGAGTGCTTGGGCTGCTTCAAATGAGGGGCCGGCTTGAGTGAAATAATTCAAGGGCTGCATGTTGAGCTCGGGCTGCATGGGCATATGAGGGGGGCGGGCTTCACTTGGTCTTGAGTACCTACAAAATATAAATACAACATTAGCTCATAGAATAACATGATATTAAACTAATCATAATAATTCATATTATTGAACCAAGTTTATCATAAAATATAAGAACTTAACAAGATAATCATATCATTAAACAAAATTAAACATAATAACATAAAATATAAAATAACCACAATACATAATGATAACACAACAATATTATAACAAACTTATAATAAAACTTAGGGATTTAACTACTTAAATACCCCCAAAAAGGATGACTAAAACTAGTCATCAAACTCCCCCATGCTTAGACATTTGCTTTCCCTCAAGCAAATAGAAATGAAAATAGGGAGAAACAAAAAGAAAGCAAAAGAAATATATATATTTTTTAAGTTCCATAGTTTAAGAAAAACAAAACATGAAAAATTAAACTATCCTAATATTCATATTATCAACTAGTGGGGTGAGAAGTGCACAATAGAAAATTTGAAAGTGAAACCCTAAAAATCTCATTAAAACATAAGGGAAGTCTACTAGTTTCTAAATCTTAAAAACAAGGCATCCAAAATAAATGAAAATAAGGAAAACAAAAGTAGAAGTTCTAAATAAACGGCGCATTAACAAACTACTAGGTTGCTAGATAAACATTAACCCTAAAACATTCCAAGATAACCTCCAAAGAAATCCATCAATGATGGTGGTCATAGGCTTGTACGTTCACACTTTCTCCACTACGCGAATTTAAGTTCTAAGATCATTAGGACTTCTACTAGGCATTAAAACTTGGTTTAGGTGAATGATTAGGAAATGGAAACAAAGATAAACATAATGGCTTAAACACTAAACCATGGGTGAGCTTAAAATACAACGATAAGACATGATAAGTACTTTAACCCAAACTAAAACAAACATAAGGCCATGTATTTTTCTTTTATAAACTTGGCCAAACATAAACTTTTTGCATTCTCTTTTTATTTTGATTTTTCATTTTTTTTCTTTCTCAATTTTTTTCCTTTTTGAATAACAATTGATAAGGAAGCTCCAAAAATAAGCTTTATAATGTCCTTTTCATTTCCAAAATAATACAATACCCCTCCCACAGAAATAATTTTAAGCTCATGGTTATAGTGTGAAAATAGGAAGGGCATTTGGCTTTGGTGAACAAGATGAAATGAAAGGTGGAGCTAAAAACAAAGAAAATAAGGAAAAGGCCCAAACTTGTTTTGCAAGGGTTTTGTTTTTGGCGGGCAAGAAAAGCTCAAACTATTCAAATGGTGGCCTAAATCATTTCTAAAGAACGGAAAAATGGCGCAAATGCTTCGAGAGTAGCTTGGTACAAGTTCTAGACACCAAGAAAGACTACCCCGCAAATGAAAAAGGACTAATGATACCTAGCAACCATTCTTAAGTAACTAACCGAATAAAAATACATAACTACGCATTGCTAGCTTATAACTTAAAAACTGGATGCCTATATTTAAGAAAAAGAAACTAGTAGAACTAGACTATGTTAAATTGATAGGTTTAGAAAAACATTTTCAAAGTAATCTATATAGAACTAAGAAACCGCATGGGCCTACACTTCACTAGAAGCAACATGAAAATAAAGATAGAAAATAATTTTAGGTTTTGTTTTTCAAATAGATTTTAGCACAATTTTTTTTATTATTATTTGATTTTCTAATTTTTTTGGGTTTTATATTTTATAATTTTTTTGGATTTTAGATTTTGATGACATAAAATACTAATTTAAAACATAATTTTTTTTCTTTTCTTTTTGGAAGAAGAAAAACAGAAAGAAATATTAAAAGAAACTATACCCCCCATGCTTAAATTCTTCATTGCCCTCAATGAAGAAAACATAAAGAAAAAGAGAAGGGGACTGAGAAGAAGAGAAAAAGAAAAAAAATGCAGGAAAATAAGTAAATAAAAAGAACAGGACTTCCCCGGGGTTGTGAGATGAAGGCGGATGTCGCTCCCCTATGCTTGCTTTTTGGAGTACTTGATCGTCAGTAGGTATGACTAGATCCATCTGATATCAGCAACGGCGGAGCGGCGACCACGATCATGGACTTGATTGGCCTCCGGTAGAAAGAGCAAAATAAAAGCAAAAAGATAGAGTCCATGGGCAGATGCCCGATAATGTTTTTTTTTATTACAATATTTCAAATGAAAGAGTTTCATAAAAATATAGTAGTGCAAAAAAAAAATGTCCATAACAAAATAAAAATGTCCATCAGAAATAATAAACTAAGAATCAAAAAGAAGATTCTCCTTTGCAGGAGTCACAGAATCATTAGAGAAATAGAGTTTAAGTCTATGGCCATTAACTTTAAAGTCCCCCTTATCGGGGTGTGAAAGTAGCACAGTGCCGTAAGGAAAAACCTCCTTGACCGCGAACGGTCCGGACCATCTAGATTTAAGCTTTCCCGGGAAGAGACGTAAACGCGAATTAAAAAGAAGAACCTGATCGCCTGGTTTAAACGTTTTAGGGTGGCACATGTTCTTATCGTGATACAATTTCGTGCGTTCTTTATAAATTTTATTATTTTCATATGCGTATGCTCGCCACTCGTCAAGCTCATTTAGTTGGTTTTTTCTATGCTCGCCGACCGAGTGCGGATCGAAATTAAAAAACTTTAACGCCCAGTACGCACGGTGTTCTACTTCTACCGGAAGATGACACGATTTTCCATAGACTAATCGGAAAGGAGTACAACCGATGGCGGTCTTGTACGCTGTCCGATAGGCCCAAAGAGCATCGTCTAATTTTAGGGACCAATCCTTACGAGAAGTAGACACATTTTTTTCCAAAATTCGTTTAAGTTCGCGATTGACTACCTCGACCTGACCGTTAGTTTGGGGGTGATAAGCAGTGGATAATTTATGCGTAATGCCATATTTGGCTAAAGATTTAGCGAGTTGAGCGTTGCAAAAATGACTGCCCCTATCACTAACGATCGCTCGAGAAAAACCAAAACGAGTGAATAATTTTTTTAAGAAGTTTATGACCACGCGCGCGTCATTATTTGGCAGAGCTTGGGCCTCTGCCCACCTAGAAACATTATCTACGGCTACTAAAATATATTTATTTCCTAGGCTGGAGGGAAATGGGCCGACAAAGTCTATGCCCCATAGATCAAAAACTTCGCACTCGAGAAAGTAATTTTGCTCCATTTCATTTTTGTTAGAAATATTTCCAGTCCGCTGGCATCGATCACATCCACCCACAAAGATTTGTGCATCTTTAAATATGCTTGGCCAATAGAAGCCAGCACTAAGTACTTTGTGGGCGGTGCGGTTTGCTTGATAATGTCCGCCAGTCGGACCTTCATGAACATGTTTTAAAATTTGGTGACCCTCTTCCCGCGAAACACATCTCCTTACCACCTGGTCTGCGCAAATGCGAAATAGAAAGGGGTCTTCCCAAAAATAATACTTCAACTCCAGAAAGAATTTCTTCTTTTGGTGAGTTGAGTATTCTCTTGGAAGGACCCGGGCCACAAGATAATTGGCCAGATCGGCAAACCAGGGGGTAGGGGATGAAGAGATATTAAGAAGACGCTCATCCGGAAAAGAGTCATTAATAAAAGTTTCAGTTAACATATCTAGATCGGGATTTTCGAGACGAGATGGATGATCCGCCACTAGGTTTTCCGCTCCTTTCTTATCCCGAATCTCCAAGTCGAATTCTTGAAGTAAGAGGATCCAACGAATAAGATGCGGCTTGGCATCCAGTTTAGAAAGGAGGTACTTCAAAGCAGAATGATCCGTAAAAACGATAACCTTGGACAGGGTGATGTAGGGTCGGAATTTATCAAAAGCAAAAATAATAGCTAAGAGCTCTTTCTCCGTCGTGGTGTAATTTTCTTGAGCAGAAGTTTGAGTTTTACTAGCATAGAAAATCGGATGAAAGTTCTTAGCAATTCGTTGTCCTAGTACCGCGCCTACCGCATGATTACTCGCATCACACATAATTTCAAAAGGCAAATCCCAAACTGGGGCGATCATAATCGGAGCATTTATAAGCTTTGATTTAATTAGTTCAAACGCAGCGAGACAAGATTCATCAAAAACGAAGGGAGTATCTTTTTCAAGAAGGTGGGTGAGAGGCTTAGTAATTTTTGAAAAGTCTTTAATGAATCGTCGATAAAAACCCGCATGCCCCAAAAAACTTCTAATCGCTTTAATATTTGTAGGCGGCGGTAACTTTTCAATTACTTCAATTTTTGCCTTGTCCACTTCAATTCCCCTAGCGGAAATGTTATGGCCAAGGACTAATCCTTCACGCACCATAAAATGGCAATTCTCCCAATTTAAAACTAAGTTGGTTTCTTCGCAGCGTTGTAAAACTTTTTCCAAATTTTCTAAACATAAATTGAAGGAGTCGCCAAAAACAGAAAAATCGTACATAAATATTTCCATAATATTCTCTACGTATTTATCAAAAATGGCAAGCATACACCGCTGAAAGGTGGCGGGTGCGTTGCATAATCCGAAGGGCATTCTACGATAAGCAAAAGTTCTGAAGGGGCAAGTGAATGTCATCTTCTCTTGGTCCTCGGGTGCGATAGGGATTTGAAAGTATCCCGAGAGACCGTCGAGGAAGCAATAAAAATTGTGCCCGGACAAACGTTCTAAAATTTGATCGATAAAGGGGAGGGGGAAGTGATCTTTTCGAGTGGCATCGTTTAGTTTACGGTAATCGATGCACATCCTCCATCCTGCTATCATCCTAGTTGGAATTAAGTCGTTGTTTTCGTTTGTCACTACCGTGATCCCACCCTTCTTAGGAACAACCTGGACTGGACTTACCCACTGACTATCAGAAATAGGATAAATTATCCCCGCATCTAATAACTTAAGCACCTCTCCCTTCACAACCTCTTTCATATTCAGATTAAGACGACGTTGTGGTTGAACTACACCCTTAGAATTATTTTCAAAAAATATTTTGTGGGTACAAAAGGAAGGGCTTATGCCAGGAATATCGGAAATTTGCCACGCTATGGCTCGGCGATGCTTTTTTAGTAGTTCGATCAATTGATCGTTTTCGGATTGGGAAAGAAAAGCCGAGATTATAACGGGCAATTTTGAATCTTTTGCAAGAAAGGCATATTTGAGATGTTCGGGAAGGGGTTTGAGTTCTAAATTGGGTGGTTCCTCGTAGGAATTCTTTAAAGCTTTTTCATTTTCAAAAATAAGTTTTTCATAATTTTTTTGTCTAAACACTGGTTCATTTGCAAAATTGGCTTGTGCGGACATAACCGTGTCCTCAAAAACATTTGTAGAAAAATCAGAAAAAGAGGAAGAAAAATCATTGGAAGAAATATTTGAAAGAGAAAGAGAGGAGTCTTCATTTAAAACATCAAGGAAAAAACATGAGTCATCATTTTTTAAAGAATTTTTCATTGATTGATTAATAGAAAATGTAACCTCATCATCTCCCACACGCAAAAACAACTTTCCATTACTAACGTCTATAACTGCTCAAGAGGTGGCTAGAAATGGTCGTCCAAGGATAAGAGGAACCTCGACATCCTCTTCAATATCAAGAGGAAACGCCGGGATCTCTCTTTTCAAGTAGGAGAGAAGGTGTTTCTCAAACTCCACCCATATCGCCTCAACGATACCTAGTGGATACTTAATAGACCTATCAGCTAATTGGATACTCATTCTTGTAGGGCTCAGAGTGCCCAATCCTAGTTTCTTGAATAAAGAAAAAGGCATCAAATTGATGCTCGCTCCTAGATCCGCTAGCGCATGTTTAACGAATAGATCACCAAAGACGCAAGGAATTGAAAAACTACTCGGATCGTTTATCTTTTTAGGAAGATTAGAGTTCTTAACAACCGCCGAGCATTCTTCATTTAACGTGACATGTGATAAGTTCTCCAATTTCGTCTTGTTCGTTAATAAGTCCTTAAGATATTTTTTGCATACTTCGGCATTTGACTAATCGCTTCATGAAATGGCAAATTAATATGAATTTGTTTGAACATTTCAAGAAAGCGTTGGTACTGATCATCTAGTTTGTCTTTCCTAAGTCTAGCCGGATAAGGAGGTGACAGAAATTCCTTTAGAGCAATCAGAGCATCATTTTGAAAACCATTTTTTTCTTTTGCAGAATTAGAAATAATGGAGCTATCCTTTTCTTTTTCAAAAATAGATTTTTATTTTTCAAGATCTATGTTATCATTCTCTGTGGGGATGCAAACAGGAGGGACAATCACCCTTGGCTCTTCCCTTGTGGTGGGATCGTTAACAACTTTACCGCTCCGAAGGGAAATCGCATTTGCATGCTCTCTTGGGTTAGGCTCAGTGTTCGAGGGAAGAGTTCCAGGTGGTCTCTCATAGAAAGCCTTGGCGAGTTGGCCGACCTGATTTTCTAAATTTTTAATTGGTCTCGTTATGTTTCTAATAGTAGCATCGTTCGAGCTTATATACTTAGCGAGGATCTCTTCCAAAGGGGAAGGTTTTTGAAAATTTTGTTGTGGTGGTGGTGGTGGTGTAAAATCGTACGGTGGGCGTACTACGTTAGCATTATTACTCCAAGAAAAATTAGGATGGTTACGCCATCCAGGATGATAAGAATTCGTAGCAGCATTAAAACCAGGAGGAGAAGAAAAATTCGAAAAAGCATAAAAATTATTGGCAGAATTATTTTGAGCAGGCCTGGGTATGTTCCCCAGATAATCCACTTGCTCGGCAGCAGCAGCATTTTCATATACCTTAGCGGCGGACGGAGCAGTCATCTCTGAGATCTTCTTGTTGAGCATTTCCACTTGCATTGCCAGTTGCGTCACCGAATCCACTTCGTAGATACCTGCAGGTTTAGATGGGCGAGACCTGGACGAATTCCACTGATAAGTGTTCATCGTCATGTCATCGATAAGCTCAAGAGCGGCTTCCAGAGTTTTGCGGTCTAAAGAACCAGCGGAAGCGGCATCTATCATTTGCTTAGTCACTTGGTTTAGCCCATTATAGAATGTCTGAACCTGCAACCATACAGGCAGAGCATGATGTGGGCATCTTCTCAAAAGTTCTTTGAACCTCTCCCAAGTGTCATAGAGGGTCTCAGAATCAATTTGAGAATATGAAGTTATATCATTACGCAGCTTAGCAGTTTTAGCAGGGGGGAAATAATGAGAAAGAAATTTTTCAGTTAAAATGTTCCAAGTAGTGATCGATCCTCTTGGAAGAGAACTCAACCACTGTTTGGCTTTAGTTCATAAGGAGAATGGGAAGAGTCTTAGCCTTATCGCATCGTCTGAGATACCATTGATTTTGAAGGTGTCACAGATTTCGAGAAAATTAACAATATGTAAGTTCGGATCTTCATCTTGTAATCCGTCGAACTGTACATATTGCTGTACCATTTAAATGATGCTAGGCTTGAGCTCGAAGTTATTGTTCGCAATTGCAGGTCGAACAATACTTGTCTCTGTCCGTTCCAAGTTGGGTCGAGCATAATCGGACATAGTCCTTTGCTGAGCCACTCCTGGGTTAGGGTCTCCCATCTCAGAATTAAAATTGCAATCCCCAAAGGAATCCTCAACCGCTGTTTGAGAAGTGGAAGCCCCAAATCGTAGTTGTCTCCGAAAGGAGCGTTCGATTTCCGGGTCCAAATCAACAAGTAGTGACGGATTCGCTCGGGTCATGCACTAGCAAAGAAGACGAAGAAAAAAAACGAAAATGGAAACTTGAAAAAGAAAGAAAAAAAGAGAAGAAAGGATTTTTTTTTGAAAATAGAATTTTTTTACGGCTTGTCTCTCGAACTTCCCGAGGACTACCCGGTGAAGGGTTCGCCCGGTACTAGGTAAAATGGTGGCGCTTAAAGCCTCTTACCCTTTTCGAGAGATTTTAGGTGGGGTAGAAATTAAAATGAGGTGGGTTGATTATAAATATTTAAATATAAATTGAAATATTTTTTTTTTATTTTTGATAGAAGTAATAGCGCAAGCATTTTCAAAATATTGACGAGAAAAGTCCCCAGCAACGGCGCCAAAAACTTGGTGGGCCAAAACCCGAACAGGCAAGCATACCTGTAGAATTGTAGTACCAAGGTCGTATTTAAACACGGGGCTGTCAAGTACTGCTACTCGCGCTTGAAATATTATTCTACCGGAAAATAGTTGGATTTTTAGAAATTTTAAAGTAAAGTAAAATGAAAGACAATTTGCGAGATGAAAAACTTATAATAAAAAGCTAGCACTTGATCGATGATTCACCATGAAAAGAGATGAAGGAAATAAAAATGTAATTTTATAATTGCAAACTAACTCGACCGTGGCGGATCCGATATTAAGACAAAATCTCGCTAGAGCATTAAGTCTCCTAACTTATAAACTCTTTGATCGAAATCTCTTTACAAATCAAAGAAGCTTAAAGTTGTATTATCGAGGTGATCCACGCTATTGGATTTGACTCCAATCCGGAGGATTTACGTCATCCTATTTCTAGGGTTGCGTGCAACTCCTTCCTTCTTTGAGTGATCTTTCAAATCACGAGTCTCTCGACTACTATGAAATGAGAACAAGGCCTACTACCGTATACCGGAAATACGGAGTCGACACAAATTAATCAAAGAGGGATCGAGCTAATTTTAGCAAAAATAAAATTACAAAATAAGAAAAATCATCATCTCAAATCATGGATCCTCATGATCAAATGCTACAAGGAAATTAGCTACGCATGATTGAAAAAGAAGACAAAATAAAAGAAGAGAGAAACTTTTTCATTACTTGCAAAGATAAAAGAAAAACAATATTAAAGAGAAACAAATTATATTATGATGAAAGGAGATTACAATAACGAAAAAGAAACTAGAATTGAAAATTACAAAGTACTCTCTTGAAGCATAAATCTCCAAAGCTCACTCTCCAAAATCAACTCTCAATCCAACTCAAAGACTAACACCCCAAAGGAACTCTCCAAAGCATGGGTCTTGGGTTCCTTTTATAGGAGAGATGGAAGCATCTAGAATAGGGGAAGCCCAAGGGGTGGTCGGCCATAGGGGGGGGGAATGTTCATGCATGGTATTAAATGGAGCGGAGAGAAATGCATGCATGTGTTTAAATGGAGGGGAGAGAAATGCATGCATGTGTTTAATGAAAGAAGAAAGAAAGAAAGGGGTGTTCGGCCATGCTTAGGGGGATGAATATATGCATGCAATAATGAGGAGAGAGAAAAAAATATAAAGGAAAAAATATGCATGCATGAGAGGAACCAAAGGATGGCTGGCCAAGGCATGTGGGCTGCTGTTATAGGGCTCGGGTAGGCTTCCAAAGCTGCATGGGCTGCTCCATAATGTGGGCTTGTGGTGCACGGGCTACACTTGATGATCAAGTGGGCTGCTCCAAGTTGGGGTCGGGTAGGCCTTAGGAGTAGACTTGGGCTCGGCTTGGAGAGTGCTTGGGCTGCTTCAAATGAGGGGCCGGCTTGAGTGAAATAATTCAAGGGCTGCATGTTGAGCTCGGGCTGCATGGGCATATGAGGGGCCGGGTTTCACTTGGTCTTGAGTACCTACAAAATATAAATACAACATTAGCTCATAGAATAAAATGATATTAAACTAATCATAATAAATCATATTATTGAATTAAGTTTATCATAAAATATAAGAACTTAACAAGATAATCATATCATTAAACTAAATTAAACATAATAACATAAAATATAAAATAACCACAATACATAATGATAACACAACAATATTATAACAAACTTATAATAAAACTTAGGGATTTAACTACTTAAATACCCCCAAAAATGATGACTAAAACTAGTCATCACTAGTGCGGAGATTTGTGGAACAGTTCGTTCGATATCACGGGGTGCCCAAGATGATCGTGTCAGATCGGGATGGCCAGTTCACTTCTAGGGAGTGGAGATCTGTGCAGGCTTACTTAAGCACGCGATTGACCTTCAGTACCACATTCCATCCCAGACGGATGGGAAGACAGAACGCACCAATTGGACGCTGGAAGATATTTTGAGGCTATGCATTTTGGACCGCGGGGAACCGTGGGAGAAGCTCTTACCCCTGGTCGAGTTCTCCTATAACAACAGCTTCCAGTCCAGCATCAGGATGGCGCCTTATGAAGCCTTGTATGGAAGGAAATGCAGGACCCTGCTTTCCTGGCTTTAGGACGAGGATCCGAAGGCATTGGGATCAGATTTTATTAAGGACACCGAGGCTCAGGTGAGACTGATCAGAGACAGGATGTTAGAGGCGCAGAGCAGACAAGCTAAGTATTAGGACGCCAGCCATCGTCAGGTGGATTTTCAGGTGGGGGACCGAGTGTTTTTGAAGATCCGGCCCATGCATGGAGTTTCACGGGTGCGTGGTCGGAGAAAGAAGCTCAGCCCTAGGTATATGGGCCCTTAAAGTATTCTGGAGCGGATCGGGTCCTAGCCTATAGGCTAGAGTTGCCACCAGAGCGGGTAGCTCTACACGACGTCTTCCATATTTCTTTGCTGAGGAGGGCTCTACTACGCTCGGAGCAGCAGATTTTTACAACTGAAGGGTTGGTAGCTTTAGACTTGTCTGTTCACTTGGAGCCGGTTCGGATCGATGACAAAGGAGTACGGGTCTTGCGCCGCAAGAAGATCCCCTTAGTCAAGGTTCTGTGGAGGAACCACGGTAAGGAGGAGCACACCTGGGAACCGCAGGACCTGATGAGGCAAAAATACCCGGAGTTGTTCAGTCAGGTATACCTCACCACCTCTTGGTATACTATAAATTACCTTCTTGTATTGAATCGGTAGGTCTGGATAAGGGAAACTGAGAACCTAGGTATGCACAGGAAAGTAGGGGCTAATCTTTTGTTTATTGGGGAGATTGCCTTCGTTTATCAAACATGTAATCTCGCTTCGATTCAATAGGAAAACCATATGGGATGTTACAAGTTGTTTTATTTCGGTAGAAATCCCCGTAGGCTTAACCTCAATTTCGGGGACGAAATTTTTGTTTTGTTTATTTGGATTTGTAACATCCCATTTCCGGCTAGACCCCTAGGAGTCGGTCTGTCGTGACGAAACCCTAGGAAACCCAAGAATTGAAGTCCATCGACCAAGATTTCGGGTCACGGGTTGGTCACGCCCGTGACCGACGCGTCACGCCCGTGACTTAGGGCGTGACCCCTTCGACGATCGTCGATCTCAGGAAGACGATCGTCAAGCACAGAATTTGCAACCAGGGCCTGTCATGCCCGTGACCTACCTATCACGCCCGTGACCTAGGGCGTGACTACTTCGACCATCGTCGATCTAAGAAAGATGATCGGCGAGCGCAAAATTTGCTACCCGGGCCTGTCACGCCCGTGACTGACATGTCACGCCCGTGATCAAGGGCGTGACCCCCCCTTCGACGATAATCGATCTCCAGATGACGATCGTCGAGCGCAGAATTTGCAACTCGAGCGTGTCACGCCCGTGACCAACGTGTCATGCTCGTGACCTAGGGAGTGACCACCCTTCGACGATCGTCAATCTCCGGACGACGATCGTCGAACTTAGAATTTGCCACCCGGGCCTGTCACGCCCGTGACCCACGTGTCACGCCCGTGACAAAGGACGAAACGTCGGTTCAGGCCTGAAATTATTCTAACACGCGTTATAATAAATTTTGTGGTGGAAAATTACACCAGGAGTATTTATGGGTCGTTTCCTTCTCTAATTACTTAATAAGAAAGTGAAAGTGTTGGTCCAATAGGAAATCGCCACCTGGATCAGTCTTCTCATCTTCCACCGTTTCCTTTCCTCTACCATAACCGAAATGTTATAGAGAGAGAGCATTCATGGCCATGAATGCTTCACCCTTTCCCCTCCCTACATGGTGATCTATAAAAGCCCCATTAGAGCAAGATGAGAAGGTTACACTCTTGACCAAACCGATTCATATTATTGTTCTTGCTGTAGGAGAAGTTCGGGAACGCCACCACCACGCCATGACAATCCGACGTTCATCTCGCCTCTAAACCGCGAACAAGGTCCTCCTCTACTTTTTCTCTTATGGGTAGATCTTAGGATCTTAGAAATGAAGTTCATGCTCAAAGGAGCCAGACCTATCTCGCGTTTTCATGGAAAACCATGAAAAATATATTTTTCGGGTATGCCGGAAACCGCCACCTCCGGCGGCCAAACCACCGCCGACGGATAGCCATCGCCTCGACGGAGGTGGTGGTGGTGGTGGCTGGCCAAGGAAGTGACCGGACGGTCGGCGATGGATCACGAAAGATCTATAGGAAAAATACGTTTTCTGAGTTCTGTTCACTGGTTTTATAGAAGATGAACAGTAAAACATATTTATATTATAAAGTTTTGAATATAATAAATAAGGAAAAAATATATATAATGGGCGTAAATTGAGGCTGCAAAACGAGCCACTTAGGCTTCATTTGGTTCGGCGGTGGCGGATCGATTCCGCGGGTGGAAACGGAGTGTTCGAATCGGAGGGGGGAGGTGGCTGCTCCAAACGGAGCTTTTTGGGGCGTTTCTCAAGGCGGGCGGGTGGAAACGGAGCAAACGCCGCCGGAGGTTCATTTGTTTACCCTCCTTCCGGCGGCGTTTGCCCAAAACGGAGTATCAAAACGCTAAAACAAATAGAGCCTTAGAGCCTGATTTAGGAAAAATGGCCAGTCACAAAAGTTGTAGCCCTTCGATTCTAGATTAATTTAAAATTGATTTCAACTCGTTTAGTAAGCGGTTTGACCGCAGCACCCATTTTAGTAGATGTTGTACCTATAGTTGGGCAGGAACTAAAATGAATGCCCATGCTACAACCCTCGTCCAAATGACCTGAAATTTGGGCAGGGGGATAACCTTAGCTGTATCTAAGGGCTGTCCAAAAATGGGAATTTTTGGAGATACTTTGCCTAAAGTTTTTGTTTTAATTTAATAAAGTTAGAGTAATTTATTTAAGTGGTCAAATGACCTCCAAACCCTCCCAAATTTTTGTGAGTGCTCCCTGGCTATAAAACCTAGTTCTGTACAAATTTTCAACTCATTTAGAAGAGTTTTGGATAGGGATTCACCTATTCTTAACAAGGCAATAGTGAGGCATTGTTGAGTAAAAAGTGCACTAGAGGTTGGAACTGTCAAATCACCTCAATAGAGGCTGATATTTCGACCACTGACTTGGAAGGATTATTATAACCCTCTTGGAGAAAATGGTGTGATTTAGGGTTGGTTTACCTTAGGATCCAAACTCAAACCCTAAATGGAGGGTTTTGAGGGTTGTGAAGGACATGGAGACAATTGCTCTCGTATTGCCTTGAAACTTTGTAGAGTTGACATTAGCATGATAAGAATCATCTGGATGGAATCTTGGAGGATTTGGAGACAAGTAGATATCTCAAAACCCTAATCTTAGCTTTAGGGTAAAATACTAATTAAGCACAATCCGTCACTAAACATTATATAAAGGCTGTGAAACTTGGGTAGAGTAAGTTTAAAGACGGGTAGAACCTATAACAATTTTATAGGAATTTTAAGATGTCTATTTCCAGCACTTCATTTGTAACGATTGCTATAGCCCTAATTGATGTTTTAATTTTTTGAATCTTTCTGTTCATTGAAACCTTATTAAATCTTGGAAGTAATAGTTTTAGGACAGAATGGTTGTTCTTGAATTTTTGTATAATTTTTAGTTGAGTAAATCCAGTACTTCATTCACAAATGTTAAAAGGGGTTTTATACTTTAAAAATTAATTATGGATGATATTGTTGCTAGAAAATTATGAAACTTAGTCAACGCTATTTTTAAGATTGTACCTGCATAAAATAATTAATTTATAATTTTTGGATGGATATACTCTGTGCTTGGTTCATAAATAATGGAAGATAGAAAATATTGCTAAAATAGTTTTAGAGCCTTTTTAATGCTAGAAAAATTGTGATACCTTGGATTTACCATATTGTGATTGCAAAGTATTCATAATAATTTTTTTGGACATCTTGCATGAGTACTTAGGGTAGTTAATGTTCAGACTGGTAGCCCGAAGAATTTTCGAGGAAATTAATTAAATGCCAGATAAATTAGGAAAATTGTAATTTTTTGATATTAGGCTAATCATATCAGGATATATCTCCAGTAAATAATTTAGGGCATTTGGATGAGTATTGGATCATTTCCTAACCGGTTCGACATATAGTCTAGGCTGCTCTGCTTATAGCAAATTATTAAATTGCAATAAGACATGATTTGGGATAGTTGTTTGAGTTAGTCATTTAGTCTGGGTGTATAGGTGTGGATGATTTTGTAATAGAATGATAGGAACAGTAGAGAGAAGTGGTGATGGCTAGAGTTAAGAGGTGCTCGGGTTCGACGAAAGATCGTCTTTCCCGAAGAGAGAAAGGTTAAAAATCACACTAGGTTAGTCCATCGTAACATGAGAAGGGAATGGGTAAGGGAATTCAACCAATAACAATAAGTGCCTTGCGAAAGGGAACGATGGGATTCAGCTACCATCATAGTTCCTAGTGCCCTTTGAGAGCCCTTCACGGGGAATACCTACGGCAGTCCTGGGTTAACATAAACTCCAAATAACAAACTGAAAAGAGTAACTTAGTAATTAGGGTTGCACGTTTCACAAAACTGTAGCACAGGAAGAAATTTGGTAGTTTCGGCTCGGTTGGTTAAGAGACAGACAGAATGGTCTGGGGAGCTTCGACTCGGTTGGTTAAGAGACGGACGTTTTGGTCCGGGGAGCTTCAGCTCGGTTTTTGTTTAATTACGACAAAACTTGCATGTGCATAAAAGGAAAGAAAATTAAGGTGGTGGGTCTTCGGTATTGGAGGGTCGATGCACCGACGCCAATACGCTGGCTCGGCAAGTGTGGTTAGCACTTCGCAAACAGAAGTCCGGTGCCCCAGCCGGCAAGAGTATGCAGGAGTCCGCTTCGTGCACCAAGCTTTGAGGCATATGATAGGTCTGACCGGTAGTGCTTTACTGGTTTAGAGGTGGGCGAGGCCCAACCCACCGCTTCCATCTGCCAATATGGAGGTATCCTGGGAGGTAACGGGTCCTAAAGGGGGAACTAAAGCTCTGTGTGCACAGAGTCGTGTGTGTGTGTTGCACTTGCATGTTCTATCATACCCACTTGCATGTCATAGCATAATCGATTTATTTAACCCCTGACACAAAATGTATAAGTGGAATGGGACGCTTATACAATAGGCCTTGCAAAATGACCACTTTGTCTATAAGCTTGTGTGGGCAAGTTTATAAATTAAGGTTAAATTTAATATATATATGCTGCTGTTTGATAACCGACACCCCAACGTATAAGTAGTATGGGACACTCTATACGATGGGAGCCTTGCAGAAGATCCCTTGGCTTAGGTGCTTCCGCACATAAGTTAAGGTTACATTTTCTACTTTCTGTCATTGCTATTATTTATTATAGAGTTGCTAGATTAGTTCCGCTGCCACCTGTTTTCTTTTGATTCATTCTCCACCATCATGTCCTTCCCTTTCTTCATCTCCGCTCGGTACCTAGGAGCCATGGGGGAAGGGGTAGGGGATGATAGGGCTTAGTCTTTATGACTAACGATTTTCGAACCGCATCATTTAGGGGATCGTGGAGCCCAGCATGGAGGAGCGGCCCCAAAGACCGGTGCGCTTGGAGATGGGGCAGTCTAGCTCCAGAGTTCACACAGCCGGGACCGTGAGTCTCGACCTTGAGTATATGTTCTGTTTTTGCTTCCGCATGAGAGATTTATAGTGAGGACATGATGTACCGGGCATAACCCCTTATTTTTAGTACTCTGATATTTTATTCTGTGGACACTCCCTTCGTGGAGATTTTATTTCTATATATGTGATTATCTTGTGGACTTTCTTTTACTTAATTGTGCTACCTTTCTGTGATCGAATTGGCCGGCAGAATCGACTCTTTGTGGTGATGACCCTTCAAGGCGTGAAGGTGTCACAGCAAAGTGGCGGTTCTGGGCCTAAGACCCCGGTTATTTAAAAGAAAAGGGGGGGGGGGGGTCTTACATGCTATATGGTGTACATGATAGGAGGTACTCTAAATCTTCATCCACACACTCTAAGATAATTAATGGAGGTCTATCATAACATTTCTAGCCTAAATCCAGAGACTTGGAATTTTTCTAATTAAACTGATATTTTATTTATTTTCCCTAAAAATCCACATGCCCTAGTTTTGAATATCTTGGCCTTTACAGTAATTGACAATACTCCACAAAATTATGATAAATACTAGACAGCTAATTGACAGTAAATTCAAGTCTCCCAATTTTTTTGTAAGGTTTAGGTCTCTGATCCAAAATTTCAAATATAATTACATATTTAACACTTAAAAAACAAGTGCTACAAATAGGCTTCCAAAAACTATAAGAAAATTCAAGCATGCCTAGAATACCCTGAAAACACTCCTGACTAAGTTTCCAAACATTCCAGTGAATAATGAACTCTAATTTTAATTTAGAACAATAATCCTCGTTCATAAATTAATGAAATAACTACTAAAATATTAATTTAAAAATTATGATAAAATTCTCTCATGTGCATATTGACCTAAGTACACTTTTGCATAAGTTTCACAATTTTCTAACAATCATTGAGCTCCGAATCTATTTTTTAACATCACTACATATTTATATTCTTGTGAAGTAAGTACTACAAATATACATCTAAAAATTATAATAAAATTCATGTATGAGTATAATGACCTTAAACACCCTCTGCCCATTTTTCTTAATTTTCCAATGAACAATGAGATCATAATAAAAAATGACTATCAAGGGCAAATCCCTGTATTACAAAGGAGGTACTAAAATTATTGTTCCAAAATTTCCAAAAAAATTACCAGAGGCTCATATTAACCCTTCGACAAAACTACCCAAGTTTCACAACTTTTCATAAAGTTTTGATGGCCTTTCTTATGTAAGACCCCATTTTTTTCTTTTTAAACACCGGGGTCTTAGGCCCAGAACTGCCGCTTTACGGTGACACCTTCACGCCCTGAAGGGTCATCACCGCGAAACGCCAATTCTGCCGGCCGATTCGATCACAGAAAAGCAGAAATAGTAGAGTACACCCAAAATGTAGTAAAACTCTAGCCATAAAATCCACAATAAAAATCACATCAGAGTAATAAAATCTCCACGAAGGGAGTGTCCACAGAATAATATATCAGAGTACTAACATACGGGCTTATGCTCGGTACATCATGTCCTCACTACAGATCACTCATGTGGAAGCAAAAATAGAACATCTACTCAAGGTCAAGACTCACGGTCCCGGCTGTATGAACTCCGGAGCTAGACTGCCCCATCTCCAAGCGCACCTGTCGTTGGGGCTGCTCCCCGTGCTGGACTCCACGATTCCCTAAAATGATGCGGTTCGAAAACCGTTAGTCATAAAGACTAAGCCCTATCATCCCCTACCCCTTCCCCCATGGCTCCTAAGTACCGAGCGGAGAGGAAGAAAGGGAAGGACATGAAGGTAGAGATTAAATCAAAAGAAACAGGTGGCAGTAGAACTAATCTAGCAATTCTATAATAAATAATGGCATTAAGATGAAATATGGAAAGTAACTTTAACTTATGTAAGAACACATAAGCCAAGGGGTCTACTGCAAGGCTCCCATCGTATAAAAAATCCATACCAATTTATACGTTTGGGTGTCGGTTATCAAACAGCAGTATATATATATAAATTTACCTTTGAAAGTGAGGGTAAGATCTATCTCAACTCTAGAGGGGGTGGGGGGTGAATAGAGTTTATTTAAATTAATATCACAGTTGAAATTAACCAGCAAATATAAAATTCAATTTATAGTATAGTGTAGAGTGTTAGTAAAGAGTTAAAAACAAAGAAGTAAAGAGCACAACACACAGCAAACCAATCACACAAACAACCCAGAAGACACAAGGAAATATAGTGGTTCCCCAAAAACCTGGGTTCATCCACTCTTCTACCACCCTTGGTAGGAATCCACTCAGGATGAGTTGATCAGGTGTCCTGACACCAATGAGCTTTTGATAAGGTGCTCAAAAACCAAAACTGGATTTTTTGATAAGGTGTCTTGCTACCACTGAGTTTTGACAAGGCTCTCAGAACCAGACATAACTTTTGGAGGGTGTTCAAGAACCCTTTTACAGCAGAAAAGGAAAAGATAAAGAGATGAAGTTGTCTTCTCTGTTCTCAAATCAAATGAGAGAAGACTAGTGGATCTTTTGTTGTCAAAGCTCCCCCTGAGTTGTAGACAGGTTCAGGAATGGAAGCTTTGCTCTAGGGTGATAGGCCTTCAGAACTTTAGATCTCCAACAAAGGATTGTTTCAGCAAAAAGGCTGAAAGATGAGGTGTCTGGAGTTCTTGAGAAGAGGCTGTGATCACTTTTTTGTAAGCAAAAAGATTGTTATTCTGATTCTTCAGAATTGATCACTTGTTATCTGTCACAGCTTAATTCTTCTTGTTGTGTTCTCTGTGTATGTTGTTGTGTGTTCTATCTGACTGAAGATGAAAAGGAAGATCTTATTCACAAAAAAAATTCTTGTCAAAAATAGCCGTTGGCAGGCATAAATGTCTTCCATAAAGAGTCTTGTCTTCTAGAGGAAGGTCCAATAAAACATTCCCTGAATAATTCCTTGAAACTTGCTCCAGAATAAAGAAAAACGGCTGGCAGATCTCCTTAACATAAATACTGAGAGATTTCAAAAACATTCTAATGACTGGCAGCATTTGAATCCTTAGAATCGTTGATCTCTCAGAAAAATCGTCGATCTGAGCTCTACTATCGTCGAACTGAGCTCAGAGATGGAAACAGATCAAACAGACAGAAAACGTCGAACTGAGCTCGAAGATCGTCGAACCGAGCTCAGCGACCTGAAGAATAGCTGAAGAGAGATCGTCGACCTGAGCTAGAAAAACGTAGAATGCAGTTCGACGACTAAACAAAATTGTCTGAAAGCAGATCGTCGATCTGAGCTCGAAGATCGTCGACTGGAGTTCGACGATTTATCGAATTTGAGCTCAGAGAGCGTCAAACTAAGCTTGACGTTTCGTCGACCGGAGCTCGACGAGAATTGCCTTAGACTTGGCTCTATATCCTTGATATTGGAATGGTCCTGGGGGCAGCTTCAAACCTAAGTTCTAAGCCCTAGACTCATTCTAATGTTGACCTTTATAACTATACAACTAGGTCAACCTGGTTTCCTAAGACAAACATAGTGATCCTTACCCAAATTAGTAATAGGGTGTTCCAACAATCTCCCCCTATTTGGGTTAGGATTACTATTTACAGACAGAATTAGGAAATAAATAAGCATACATTCAAGACAGAAACTAAAACAACAATGTAGAAGAAAAGATATAGCAGCAATGCAGATCACAGATAAGAAGTCAGCAAATATCCAAAGGAGGATGATTGTTCAGCTTACACAATTCACTTCTTCTCAGTTCCCTTTTTAAACAAAATTTCTCTGTTGGGATTGAGGGCTTCTTTCTTGGATCTTCTTTCATCTTCTGCACCTAAGGAAGTTTGAGATCTGGACCTTGGAACTACAGCCTCAGGGTGCAGCTTCATATAATCTTCTAGATTAAAGAATTTTCTTGATGCATATCTCTCCAGTTCTTTCTTTTTCTGATCTGATAGAGTTGTTATGTTTGAAGTGTCCTTGCCTTGCTCTCTGGCCTTTTTTATTTGATCAAGAGCAGCCAACTCTTTCATTCTAGCTGTCCAGGACAAGGGGTTGTTCTCAGGATCCTCAAATGAAACAGGATGTTCATATCTATTAATAGACTCAGAATCAGTAGGAGGAGTCCTGGAGACAACTGCATCTTTTAGCTTATAAGGGAAAGGACCTGAAGTAGAATCAGTATGCCCTTGTCCTTCCTTTTGATGAAATCTTGCCCTCTCTGGCTTCCTCTATATTGGCCCCTTCTAGACTGATATCCCCTTTAATGTTGCCCCCTTTGATAGTATTTCTGATACGACTGGGAGGAGCTTTGCCTGGAAGCTGGAGCTTGAGAGGCTGAGCCTGAACCAGAATCTGGAGGAGGAGGAGGAGGCTAATATTGAGAAGATCCTTTTTTATACTTATTCAGCTTCCTTCTCTTCTTCATAGCCTTTGATTTGTTCTTGGAATACTGCATCCAGTGCTCAGATATGGGGCAGTCATGCAGAATATAGTAGGGAATGTCATTAGAATCCTTTGCCTGAGCTGGGGGACTGACATCATGGCCTTGCTTCTGGCCTTCCTCTTCTTGGCAATAGTATTTGCAGAGTCATCTGAATCAGTTTGGAATTGATCACTCTCTGAACTTTGAGGATTGTCATACAAATCATCAATGCTTTTTATGTATTTCTCTTGTAACTTCAACTGATCAGCAGTCAAGGCAGGAGCAGCATCAGAAATTTGAGCAGAAGGAACTTTTGAGGCAACAGCAGCAGTAGGAGCAGTAACAACAGCAGGTGCAAGATCTTCTAGGTAAGAAGCAACTTCTTCAGCAGCAGATGTATCTTCAAATACAGGAACCATTTCAGTATCTTCAGTAACAGCAGCAACAGCTTCAACAATAAGAGGCACAATGGCCTTAGTAGCAGCATCAGAGATGGAAACATAAACATCCACAGCCTTCCAAGAATTTACATATGCTTCAATTTGGCTGGGATCACAGGCAGAAATAGGCATAATGGCCTTAGACAAGTCTTCAGTATGAGGAACTGGCAAAGATCTGAGGTAAACTGTATCAAACATAGAGAGCAAGCTCTGGAGGTCCATTGCAAAAGCAGGAGCAGACTCAGGCACAACCACTACTTCAGAAGGCATCTCCCCCTGCCTGGATTCAGGGAGAACTGAGTCAAGGCACCTAGAAGAGGTAATTGCCTGAGAGGGAATGAAGGAGGTGAGCTTGGAAGACAGCTCCTTGACATGGGTCAGGAGTGGAGCCAGAGTGGTCTCCAGTAATGAGGTTAGCTTAGGAGCTAGCAGCTCATATAACCTGTCTGCCAGTGCTGATAGATCTATATGCTCAAGAGGAGCTTGAGCAGAGGTAGGAGAGAAGGTTGTTGGAAGGATGATGGCTGGAGCTGGTGGCATGGAGAGTGATGGTATAGGAGGTCTGGGAATGGATGGCTCTGAGAGGGGAATGGAGGAGATTGAAGATGTTGAGGTGTAGATAGGTGAGGCAAGGGAAGGTGTGAAGGATGGTTGGGATAGAATTTCTTGCAGCATTTGTTGGAATGAGGAGGTAGAGGGGGATTAAGAGGAGAGGAGGGAGAATAATCCATAAATGAATCATCTGCCAAGGAAAATGATGGAGAGGTGAAGATTGTGTAAGAGAAGAGAGGATGGAATTCCTCTGAGGTAGATGCTGGAGGGGGTGAAACTGGTGAAGAAATGTTAATGGGGGAAGATACCAATATGGTGGTGATTGGAGGTGAGGATGAAGTGGCTGGGGTAGAGACAGCTGGAGGAGGAGGAGAAGCAGACAACACTTCTACTGGGGCAGAGACCAGAGGTGGAGTGACTGAGACAGTCCTGGTGCCTGAAGATAGTGGTGCAGCAGCTTTGGAGGGGTTTACAATCTGCCTGTCCCGTTCACTGAAAAGGGCACAGGAGAGCCTCTTGGATGCATTAATGAACATCCTAGAAGAGGTTAGCACCTCAGGGCATCTGGAATTCAGATAGACCCCTAGAATTCTCCCAAAACTGACAGCAGTCTTACTCAGCTTCTTCTTAATCAGATTGAAGAAAATTGATCCCCAGTCTAGATATTTCTTATCAAGCAGAGCTCCCATTAGACAAAATTGATATCTTGATATGGTATCATGGGCTGAGTGCTTGGCCAGAAGCACTTTCCCAACTACATCAGCCAAAAATTGAAATTCTATCGACAAATTTTTCTTCAGCAGTTTGTTAGGGTTCACAGCATTGTGACCCATTCTATCAAGCATGGAGTCATATTCCTCTCCAGATAACTCTATGGAATCTTCTCCAGAACTAAGATGGAAAACTTCAGTTAAAAGGGCCGGGGACAATTGTACCTGACTCCCTTTTATGAAGTCGACGACAGAGTTCTCGTTCTCATCTGTCGCTGTATAACACCATTCCTTTATCTCTTTCGATGCAATCTTCATTCTGGTAGTCATTATTTGCGATAGCTACTGATCTCTGAATAGATTAAGAATATCCTTGAAGCGCTGATCGCTTCCATCAAACGAGTTCATGTCGATATCAAATCCGGTGTCAAATTTCATTTTGGAGATTGCAGCATTGGAGCCAGCCATTTTTACCTGCAACAAAGAACCAAACACGACCAAGCGTAGAAGATTTGGAGGGAAAACGAAGAAATTTGCAGAGAGTATGAAAGCGCAAGAGATGAACGACGGCTGAAGAAATGATTTTATATTAGGGTTCGACGGCGAAACGGAAAATCGTTGGGCTCAGTTCGACGAAGCGTCGATCTCAGCTCGACGATTTGGGCTACAGAGGGAATCTGAAGAGATGTCAATATCGTCGATCTCCGTTCGACGATGTTGAAAAAGCGTCGAGCTCCGCTCGACGGCCTCTGAACAGAAGGAGAGAAAACCTGGAGCTAACGGAGGCGCTGAACTCAGATCGACGATTTTGAAACGTCGATCTCTGGTCGACGATTTTCAGAAAAACGTCGATCTACGTTCGACGATTTCTGGGAAAACGTCGAGCGCAGTTCAGAGACCAAGCCTATTCTACAGACACAAAAAGAACTGAATTTTTTTTTAGCCTAGTCTTGGTGTGTTTTAACTTTTCAAAAATCTTGTAAATTAGTTTAGGCTTCCTCCATCTAACATGCCTAACTGATTTAGGAAGAAATTGTGCTTCTTTTCATCCAAGGGCTTGGTGAAAATATCTCCCCTTTGCAAATCAGTTGGGATATATTGAAGTTCTATTTTGTTTTTCTCTACATTATCCCTTAGAAAATGATGCCTAATCTCTATATGTTTTGTCCTACTATGGAGGACTGGATTTTGTGCTATAGAGATAGCACTAGTATTATCACAAAAAATTTTAGACTTCTCTTAGTTGTAGCCATAGTCTATGAGCTGATTTTGTATCCACAATATTTGTGAACAGCAACTGCCTGCAGCCATATATTCAGCTTCAGTAGTTGAGGTTGACACAGATGTTTGCTTCTTACAAAATCAAGAGACAAGTCTGTCACCAAGGAACTGACATGTTCCACTGATGCTTTTCCTGTCTATTCTGCATCCAGCATAATCAGCATCTGGAAATCCAGTTAATTCAAATCCTGAGTCTTTTGGATAACAGAGTCCTAGATTTGGACAACTTTTTATATATCTAAGAACCCTTTTAACTAATGTTAGGTGTGACTCTCTAGGGCTAACTTGGAATCTAGCACATATGCATGTAGCAAACATTATATCTGGTCTACTGGCTGTAAGGTACAATAGAGAGCCAATCATTGCTCTATATGTTGTATGATCAACTGGTTTCCCATGTTCATCAGCATCCAATATAGCATTGGTAGGCATGGGTGATTTCATGCAAGATGCCTCAGACATACCAAATCTCTTAACCAATTCTTTAGCATGCTTGGTTTGGGAAATAAATATGCCCTCAGCATGCTGTTTTACTTGCAATCCTAAGAAGAAGGAGAGCTCACCCATGCTACTCATTTCAAATTTGGAATGCATCAGGTTGGAAAACTTTCTGCACAAGTTTGAATCAGTAGATCCAAATATTATATCATCTACATTAATTTATACTAGTAGGGTGTGGGACTTATGGGTTCTAATAAAAAGAGTTTGGTCTACTCTCCCCCTAAAAAAATCATTTTCCAGAAGAAAGCATGTTAGGGTCTCATACCATGCTCTAGGAGCTTGCTTGAGACCATATAATGCTTTATGCAATTTGAAAACTTAATCAGGGTGAGTTAGAGAGATAAAACCTGGAGGTTGTCTAACATAGACTTCCTCTTTGATGTCCCCATTAAGAAATGCACTCTTCACATCCATCTGGTAAACCTTGAAGCCTTTGTGAGTAGCATAAGCTAGGAATATTCTAATGGCCTCTAACCTTGCAACTGGTGCAAAGGTCTGGTCATAGTCTATTCCTTCTTGTTGAGAGTAGCCTTGAGCAACTAGCCTTGCCTTGTTTCTGACAATAACTCCTTGATCATCCAGCTTGTTTCTGAGCACCCACTTTGTTCCAACAATGGAGTGATCCTTTGGCTTAGGCACTAGTTCCCAAACCTTATTCCTTTCAAATTGATGCAACTCCTCTTGCATTGCAATGATCCAGTGTGGATCTTGCTCTGCATCTTGAATGGATTGAGGCTCAACTTGAGATAGGAAGCAAGTGTGCATCAGGTTCTGGTTGACCTGATTTCTGGTTTGCACACTAGCTGAGATCTCTCCAATTACTTGGGTGATTGGATGATCTCTTGTTGTTACTAAATCAACGGGGAGTGTTGATTGTTCACTAACCAGTGTTGTTGTTTCCTCTTGTGGAATAACAACTGGCCCTTTAGGATGATTTTCTTCAAGAGGTTCAACTTCTTCTTCATCATCACTGCTCTCAATCTTTTGTTGAGAGGTTGTATTCTCTTCTTTAACCTGTAACCTGTTCATACTTTTTGAAATAGAGTGTACCTACAAAGGTTCTATGGTAGAAGTAGACTTCTCCTTATAACACATGTTAGTCTCATCAAAAGTAACATGAACAGATTCTTCAATTTTACAGGAAGATTTATTATATACCCTATATGCCTTGCTGATCATAGAGTATCACAGAAACAGTCCTTCATCAGCTTTAGCTTGGAATTTTGCTAGATACTTCTTGTCATTATTATAAATATAAGAAGTACAGCCAAAAATTTTAAAATAATCTATTTTAGGTTTCTTCCCTTTGAGCAATTCATAGGGAGTCTTGCCCTTTAGTTTATGTATTAGGCTTCTGTTTAGCAAATAGTTGGAGGTGTTCACTGCCTCAGCCCAAAAGGATAGAGGTAGGTGAGCATCTGTCAACAATGTAGTAGTAGATTCAATTAGGGTTCTATTTTTCCTTTCAGCTACCACATTTTGTTGAGGAGTTCTAGGAGCTGAGAAAGTGTGCCTGATCCCTTCACTTTGACAGAACTCTTGCATAAGAAGAGAATCAAACTCTGTCCCATGATCACTTCTGATCAGGGCAATGTGAGTGTTGAACTCAATCTGTATGCATTTGAGAAACTCTGTCAAACACTTAAAGTTATCAGACTTCTTCCTCAAAAAGAATACCCATGTGAATCTTGAGAAGTCATCTACAATCACTAAAGTATAGGACTTCACTCCTAGGCTTTGTACTGATATGGGTCTAAAAAGATCCATGTGCAACAAATACAAAATCCTAGGTGAATCACTCTTATTAAGTGACTTAAAGCTATTTTTAGTTTGCTTGCCTAACTGACAGGCCCTGCAGAGTCCTTCCTTCTTGTAGGGGCTAGAAGGTAGTCCTCTAACAAGGTTGTCCTTGGAGAGCTTGGCAATGGTTCTAAGGTTTAGATGTCCTAATCTCTTATGTCATAAAACATTTGGCTTAGATATGGAATTGAATAAACAGATGTCTACTTTAGATGAAAGAAAATCTACTAAGTAAATGTTACCTGTCCTTTTACCTGTTAACACAGTTGTGTTATCCTCTGACTTGATCTTGCACAGGGATTTGTTGAAAGTCACCTTGTATCCTTCATCACATAGTTGACTGATACTTATCAGATTGTGCTTCAGTCCTTCTACATATGCCACCTTCTAGAAAGTGACTAAGCCTATCTGAGCAGCACCATATCCTTTGGTTTGGCCAAAATTTGAATCACCAAAAATCACTTTGGGTCCAAGTTTGGTTATGAAGTATGATAGGTTCTCCCTGTTCCCTGTCTTGTGCTTTGAGCACCCACTATCCAGATACCATTGTTGGTTAGATACTGGATAGGTCTTCACCTGCACATGAACAGCTTATTTGTTTTTGACCCAGTTAACCTTGGGCCTAGGATGATATCCTTTGAATTCAGAAATGAAAGACATCTCAGGTTGACTCTTATAGCCTTCAGGATGGTATCTCCTAGGAGGTACTATCCATTTAGTATAGGGGTTAAAGCCTTGGTATGTGGGACTTCTAGGATTGAATCTAGATGTGCCATTGAAGGAATGTTCACAGACCTGATCTCTGTTCGACGATCGTCGAACTGAGGTCGACGATCTTAGGTCAGATCGTCGATCTCTGTTCGAAGATCGATTATACTGAAGTTCAGAGTCTGGATATCGTTGAGCTGAGGTCGACGATTTTGGGTTAGACCATCGAGCTCTGTTCGACAATCGTCGAGCTCTGTTTGACGATCGTCGAGCTCTGCTCGACGCAATCTGTTGAACTGAAATTTTCTCTGGCAGATCTGCATTCTTCCTAGCTACCTCTATTACTCCCTTTCCTTTGTCAGAGACAAATTTGATTGGAGTTGTTAATATTATAAGTTGGCTGGATGAGGCACCCAAGCCCAGTGTACTATTGAATCTAGAGTTCACTGTGCTTGTAATGTCCATCAGTCTGATACTTCTCCCATTTAGGGATTCTTCAAACTTTTTGGCCTTTGATAGTTCACTTTTTAGTGAAGCTATCTCCTCCCTACAGCATTCTAACTCCTCAGAGAGTTTGAGGTTATTTGAGTTTAGGACACTGTATTCAGATAATTGGTTTCTGAGAGAGATTATCTCTTTCTCAGATTTTAGTAAGTCCAAACACAATGTCTTAAATTCAATTTTAAAGTCCTCAGAATTAAAATCAAAAGAGTTAATTACCTGATCTTCTTCTGGTTGAGTTTCTGAGTCTGAATCTGATTCTGCATCAGAGTTTTGCTGTGAGGCATTGATAGCCATCATGCAAAATTCTTTTTCATCTACATCATCTTCATCATCACTGGAGCTGGATGAAGTTTCAGAATCCTCTTCTGTCTCACTCCATGTCTCAGCAACAAAGCCCTTCCTTGTATATTTGTTCTTGCTGGAGGAGGCTTTGTCTGAGCTGTTCTTTTTGAAGTCTTTCTCTTTCCTTCTTTTTCTTCTATCCTTTCTGTCCTTGTTCTTGTTTTTTGGACAGTCAGGCACAATGTGGCCTGGTTTCCTGCAGCCAAAGCATATAGTTACTTTATCATTTTTTGACTTATCATACCTTGGTTTATCAAGTCCTTTGTATGGCCTTTTTCTGAAGTCTTTTCTGGCCAGTTTGTAAAATCTTTTGGCCAGTAGGCTGACCAACTCCTCATTGCCTGTGAGCTTTTCTTCAGGCTGATTCTCAATGGCTTTGAAAGCTATTGACTTCTCTTTCTTTGAGACTGGTGAGGCAGCCTTCTGTTCTTCTTCTCTGTTCTTGATGAGCAGCTCATAAGATTTGAGTTTGCCTAGGAGAGCTTCAGTAGTGATTTCATTTAGACTTCTGGCATCTTTGATTGGCCAGATTCTTGAATCCCAATTGCTGGGGAAGCACATTAGGATCTTGTCATTAAGCTCAGTCAATGAGATTTCTTTATCCAAAGTCTTTAGCTCATTGACAATCAGACTTAATCTGTTGTACATGTCTGCAACTGACTCAGCTTCTCCTTTCTTGAAGTTCTCATATTGGGTTATGAGGTGAGATCTTCTGTCTTTCCTCTCATCAGCAGATCCTGAGACAATTTCTGAGAGTTTGTCCCATACTTCTTTAGCTAAGTTGCATTCAGCTACCTTCTGAAAAATCTCATTAGACATTGTTTGAGCTAAGATGTTTATAGCCTTGGCATCTGCAGTCTTCCATCTTTTAATTTCAGCATCTGTTCCTGAGGGAGGTGGAACAGCATTTGTGCTTGAGCTTGCATGTGGACTTGGACAAACTATCAAGACAGAATTGAAAATATCTTCATCAATAGAGTTCATGTATAATCTAATCCTTGCCTTCCAGAGTGCAAACTTAGATAGATTGCACACTGGAGGTCTGGTGCTTGCATAATCCTTGTTCTGTGCCACGTCTTTGAATAATATAAGATGTAAAGAAAAATAACCCTCTTAAGAGATTGATCTTACCAAGGATCTTTTGGTTCAGGTGTTAGCCTGTGTGAGCAACCAACCTCCCTCTGATACCAATTGAAAGTGAGGGTAAGATCTATCTCAACTCTAGAGGGGGGGGGGGGGGGTGAATAGAGTTTATTTAAATTAATTTCACAGTTGCAATTAACCAGCAAATATAAAATTCAATTTATAGTATAGTGTAGAGTGTTAGTAAAGAGTTAAAAACAAAGAAGTAAAGAGCACAGCACACAGCAAACCAATCACACAAATAACCCAGAAGACACAAGGAAATATAGTGGTTCCCCAAAAACCTGGGTACATCCACTCTTCTACCACCCTTGGTAGGAATCCACTCAGGATGAGTTGATCAGGTGTCCTGACACCAATGAGCTTTTGATAAGGTGCTCAAAAACCAAAACTGGATTTTTTGATAAGGTGTCTTGCCACCACTGAGTTTTGACAAGGCTCTCAGAACCAGACAGAACTTTTGGAGGGAGTTCAAGAACCCTTTTATAGCAGAAAAAGAAAAGATAAAGAGATGAAGTTGTCTTCTTTGTTTTCAAATCAAATGAGAGAAGACTAGTGGATCTTTTGTTGTCAAAGCTCCCCCTGAGTTGTAGACAGGTTCAGGAATGGAAGCTTTGCTCTAGGGTGATAGGCCTTCAGAACTTTAGATCTCCAGCAAAGGATTGTTTCAGCAAAAAGGCTGAAAGATGAGGTGTTTGGAGTTCTTGAGAAGAGGCTGTGATCACTTTTCTGTAAGCAAAAAGGTTGTTATTCTGATTCTTCAGAATTGATCACTTGTTATCTGTCACAGCTTAATTCTTATTGTTGTGTTCTCTGTGTATGTTGTTGTGTGTTCTATCTGACTGAAGATGAAAAGGAAGATCTTATTCTCAAAAAAAATTCTTGTCAAAAATAGCCGTTGGCAGGCATAAATGTCTTCTATAAAGAGTCTTGTCTTCTAGAGGAAGGTCCAATAAAACATTCCCTGAATAATTCCTTGAAACTTGCTCCAGAATAAAGACAAATGGCTGGCAGATCTCCTTAACATAAATGCTGAGAGATTTCAAAAACATTCCAAAGACTGGCAGCATTTGAATCCTTAGAATCGTTGATCTCTCAGAAAAATTGTCGATCAGAGCTCTACTATCATCGAACTGAGCTCAGAGATGGAAACAGATCAAACAGACAGAAAACGTCGAACTGAGCTCGAAGATCGTCTAACCGAGCTCAGCGACCTGAAGAATAGCTGAAGAGAGATCGTCGACCTGAGCTAGAAAAACATAGAATGCAGTTCGACGACTAAATAAAATTGTCTAAAAGCAGATCATCGATCTGAGCTCGAAGATCGTCGACTGGAGTTCGAAGATTTATCGAAGTTGAGCTCAGAGAGCGTCGAACTAAGCTCGACGTTTCGTTGACCGGAGCTCGACGAGAATTGCCTTAGACTTGGCTCTATATCGTTGATATTGGAATGGTCCTGGGGGCAGCTTCAAACCTAAGTTCTAAGCCCTAGACTCATTCTAATGTTGACCTTTACAACTATACAACTAGGTCAACCTGGTTTCCTAAGACAAACATAGTGATCCTTACCCAAATTAGTAATAGGGTGTTCCAACAACCTTAATTTATAAACTTGCCCACACAAGCTTAAAGACTAAGGGGTCATTTTGCAAGTCCAATTGTGTAAGCATCCCATACCACTTACATAATTGGTTATAGAGTTTAATTGCAATGATGATGTTATGACATGCAAGTGGGTATGATGGAACATGCAAGTGCAACTCACACACCCGACTCTGTGTACACAGACCTTTAGTTCCCACTTTATGGAGCCATAACCTCACAGGATACCTCCCTAGTGGCAGACGGAAGCGGTGGGTTGGGCCTCGCCCACCTCTAAACCAGTAAAGCACTACCGACCGGACCTATCGTACGCCTCAATGCTTGGTGCATGATGCGGACTCCTGCGTACTCTTGCTGGCTGGCGCACAGGACTTCTGTTGGCGAAGTGATAACCACACTTGCCTAGTCAGCGTATTGGCATCGGTGCATCGACCCTCCAATACCGAAGACCCACCACCTTAATTTTCTTTCCTTTTATGCACATGAAAATTTAACGTATTCAAAAAAAAAACAAAAACTGAGCCGAAGCTCCCCGGACTAAAACGTCCGTCTCAAACAATCGAGCCGAATCTCCCTGGACCAAAACGTCCGTCTCTTAACTAATCGAGCTGAAACTCCCCGGACCATTCCGTCCGTCTCTTAACTAATCGAGCCGAAGCTTCCAACAATCTTCCTGTGATAACAGTTTTTGTGAAATGTGCAACCCTAATTACTAAGTTACTCTTTTTCAGCTTGTTAATACAGTTTACGTTAACCTAGGACTGTCACCGGTATACCCCGTGAAGGGCTCTCAAAGGGCACTAGGAACTATGATGGTAGCTGAAGCCCAACATTCCCTTTCGCAAGGCACTTATTGTTATTGATTGATTCCCTTTACCCATTCCCTTCTCATATTACGATAGACTAACCTAGTTTGATTTTTAACCTTCCTCTCTTCGGGAAAGATGATCTTTCGTCGAACCCGAACACCTCTTAACTCTAGCCAACACAACTTCTTACTAACCTTCCCATCCTTATATGGTGAACACTTTCACATCCATCCAATTCAGTAGATTAACTAACTCCAACGCTGTGCCCCATCATATCCTATGACTGTTAACACAAATTGCTAATTGCAGACTATCCTATGCTATAAGTCGAACCGGATAGGAAATAATCCAATACTCATCCAAATGCCCAACTTATTTAGTGGAGGTATATCATGATATAATTTTCCTATAATCAGAAAATTATAATATTTCCTAATTCTCTGGCATTTAATTAATTTCCTCAAAAATTTCAAGGGCTGGCGGTGTGAACATGAACTACCCTAAGTACTAATGCAAGATGTCCAACAAAATTATAATTAATATTATGTTATCTCAATATGGTAAATCTAAAGTATCACAATTTTTCTATCATCAAAAGAGCACAAAAACTATTTTAGCAATATTTTCTATCTTTCGTTATTTATGAATTAAGTATAGAGAATATCCATCCAAAAAGTATAAATTAATTATACTATGCAGATACAACCTTAAAAATAGTATTGGTCAAGTTTCATAATTTTTCAGCAAGTATTAGTCTCTGAACAAATTAATTATCAAAAATATCCTCAAGGTAGACTTGTAAATAAAGTGTCGTAACTAAAATTTTAAAAATTAGGAATAAATGTCTACAAGCATATAACGGACTTAAAGTCTCAATTCCCAAGCCTCATAATTTTTAAACCGCAATATCATCCATAATTAATTTTTAAATCATAAAATCCCTTTTAATATTTGTGAATGAAGTACTAGATTTACTCAACTAAAAATTACACAAAAATTCAAGATCAATCATTTGGAACTAAAACATTTAATTCCAAGATTTCATGGGGTTTCGATGAACAGAAAGATCTAAATAAAAAGAAAACATCAATTAGGGCTATAACAAACTTTACAAATGAAGTGCTAGAGATAAACATCATAAAATTCCAGTAAAATTGTTATAGGTTCTACCCATTCCAAAACTCACTCTACCTGAGTTTGACAGCTTTTAGAAAATGTTTAGTGACTGGTTTTACTTATTTAAGATTTTACCCCTAAACTAAGGTTAGTGTTTTGAGGTATCTACCTATCTCCAAATCTTCTAAGATTCCATCCAGATGATTTATATTATGTTAAGGTCGACTCCACTAAATTTCAAGCAATACGAGGGCATTTTCCCCCATGTCTTTCATAACACTCAAAACCCCCCCTTTAGGGTTTGAGTTTGGATCCTAGGGTAAATCAACCCTAAACCACACCATTTTTTTCCTAGTGGGTTATAATAACCCTTCTAAGTCAGTGGTAAAAATATTAGCCTCTGTTGAGTTGATTTGACCATTCAAACCTCTTACTACACTTTTTACTCAAAAATGCCTCATTAGTGCCTAGTTAAGGATAGGTGATTTCCTACCCAAAACTCATCCATATGAGTTGGAATTTTGTAAAGAGCTAGGTTTTATAGCCATGGACCACTCTCCAAAATTTGGGAGGGTTTGGAGGTCATTTGACCACTTAAATAAATTACTCTAACTTTATTAAATTAAAACAAAAACCTTAGGCAAAGTATCTCCAAAAATTCCCATTTTTGGACAGACTCTAGGTATGGCAAAGAGTAACCCCCTGCCCAAATTGCAGGTCCTTGGGACAAGGGATGAATAGTGAGCGTTCATTTTAGTTTCTACCAAACTCTAGGTATAGCCTCCACTAAAACGAGAGTTGCGGTCTAACCACTTACCCAAACGAGTTGAAATTAATTTTAAATTAATCTAGACTCAAAGGGCTACAACTTTCGTGACTGACCGTATTTCTTAAATCGGCCTCTAAGTGCCACGTTTTGCAACATCAAAATGCGCCCATTTAATGTATCTTTTCCTTATATACTATATACATAATTTTTATATTATAAAAATATTCTTACGATGGCTATCGGTCGGCGATGGTTTGGCCTCCGGAGGTGGCGGTTTCTGGCGGACCCAAAAATATATTTTTCATGGTTTTTCCATGAAAACGCGTGATAGGTCCGGCTCCGTTGAGCACGAACTTCTTTTCTAAGATCCTAAGATCTACCCATAAAAGAAGAAGTAGAGGAGGACCTTGTTCGCGGTTTGGAGGCGAGATGAACGTCGGGTTGCCATGGCTCGGTGGTGGAGTTTCCGAACTTCTCCTACTGCAAGAACAAAAACTCTAATTCGTTTGTTCAAGAGTGTAAACTTCTCATCTTGCTCTAAGGGTGCTTTTATAGATCACCAAGTGGGGAGGGAAAAGGGTAAAGCATTAAGGCCATGACATATCCCTTGTATTCAGCCACCTAGAGGCTGATGAAAACCCTGGTCTCCTCTAAATAATGAGGGGAAGATGAATCAAGGCTTTGGAATCAATTGGAGAGGAACTCTTGCTCTCCTAAGACCATTAATGGCTTTCTCTCCCCTCTTTCTCTCTCTTCCTTATGGGAGAAATTAAATTCAGCCACTTTTATGGCTGATTATAGTTATTAAACTCCTCAAAACTGATGAGAGAGAATATATTCAGCTCTTGGAATTGTACAACCCCATATTCGCTGGGTAGGACCCAGAAGACAAACTTCAGGGGTCGGTGTTGGGCTAGTCCCGGGTTAGCCCAAGGGCAGACTAGCAGAGTTCTCGCCCTTAGGGAGCTCCCGTCAACCAGTAGGCGAGATCGTTCGCGCCAGGACTCGGGTCTTCAGGTCGGCCGTAGCCTTCGGGGCAGTAGAGCTCCCGCCTGGAAGGAACTCTCCCTGGGGGCGAGCGAGAGGGCATTGAGAGAGCTCCACTCGCCCAGCGCCGCGTCCAGCGACAGTGGCATCAAGAATTCTGGGAGCGAGAACCCTCTCGGCGGGAGATCTCGCCAGGATAAGCCAAGCCGGGACTCAGCGAGAGCATTCTCGCCCAGGGTTCTCGCCAAGCAGGTCTAGGTGGTGGGGCCCAGCCCCCAGGAAAAGATTATTTTGATATTATTATCCCCGGGTAAAATTACCTGTATGCCCCCAGGATGGCAGCGGGATCTGGCTATTGGCAGACCCTCCAGGGGTATTTCAGTATTTTCAGGTCAGGGGAAGACTATAAAAAGACCCATAGGGGCTCTTTGGAAAGCAGGCTTTTTCATTATTCTCCAACTCTAGTACTTTCCGAAGAGCTCCCAGCCCGGCATTTGGCTTTGGAGGGGAAGCTCTCAGAGATCTTCCGGGTGTGAGGTGGGACCTCCCAGCTGAGGCGTTGGGTCAGTCTTAGAACCTTAGCAGCCAGTCAGGGGTCGATATTTGGGAGAAGTAGGCGTTGGCTACACTTTGGTTCGTGAACATTCGTTGGGGTCAATTTTGGCTTCAACAGTTCTGGTGCGGTGAGCGTGGAAGTAGTCGGCACAAGAAAATCTTGAGTTAAGTCCCATGGCAGGAGGTGAAGGTGAAGGATCTGGGGCAGGAGGATCCCCCACCCGGGTGGACGAGGCGACGAGGAAGATGTTTGAAGACTTCAGGCGAGAGGTCATGCAGACGATCAGCTTGGCCTTCCCGGCAAGGAACGAGTGGGAGACACCGCAGGTTCCAGTCGAGGCGGTTCCGCTGTTAGGCGAGAACGCCCCAGGGCAACGGCCCGGGAAGGAAGTCCCGGTGGAGGCAGGCGAGAGGGACGTAGCCGCGTGGGAGCTTTTCCCAGGCCAGCGTCCCGAGAAGGAGCTTCCGGCGGATCTGGGCGAGAAGGAGGCAACAGTGCGGGAACTCTTCCCCGGGCATGGTCTCGCGGGTCGGTCCAGCCAGCCGAGGTCGCGAGACATGCCTTCTCGCCAGGCGGGAGGCGAGACCCCATTTAGCGAGCTCATCGTCTCGGCTCCAGTGCCGGAGGGGTTCCGGGAGCCAGACATGACCTACTACACTGGGAAGGATGACCCGGTTCAGCATGTGTAGTGGTTCGAAGACGTTGTGTCGATCAGGCAAATGTCTGATGCTTTTAAGTGTAGGCTTTTTGCCATCACCTTGAAGGAAAAGGCCAGGGATTGGTTCCACCAATTGCCGGCAAGCTCCATCTACAGTTTTGAAGATCTGCGCAGAGGTTTCTTGTTGAGGTTCTCGACTTCAAAGAAGCGGAAGAAGGAGGCTGAATGCCTGTTTGCAGTGAGGCAAGGGCCGGAGGAGACGTTGGGTCACTATGTCGACCGGTTCCAAGAGGAGGTTCTCCTGGTCCAGGAGGTCCCGGGGTATGCGCTGATGCTTGCCTTCACCCTGGGGCTGAGGCCAGGGTTTTTCATCTTGGAGTTGAAGAGAGTGCCCCCTCTCTCTTTTGAGGAGCTCATAGAGAGGGCGGCTAAGGAGATAGACTTTGAGAGGGCAAACCCGGCGTTTGCAAGAAAGTTGGCCAGGTTGGCCGAGGACGATGCGAAGGAGCCGGCTACAGGAAGGAAGAGGGAGCAAAGAGAGGATAGGAGAAGAGAAGAACCCCGAGGGCAGGGGCAGCAGCATGGGGGGGCCAGGGAGCCAAACAACCGATTGGGTTGGAGGCCTCAGGAAGGTCGCCCCCAGGGCCAAGGAGGTCCTCAAGGAAGAGACATCTACCGGGAACCGAGAAGGTTGGAGCAAGGAGGATGGAGGCAGGGACTGAGGGGTCACTTCCCACCACCACAAGAAGCCATGGAGGTGGGAAGAGGAAGAGGAAGAGGAATTCGGGGAGCCGGGAGAAGGGGAGGAGGAGTAGGAAGAGGGGGCGGGGTGGCGTTGCCCTATTGTGACTTCCATCAGGAGGAGGGCCACGCAACGGCCACCTGTCCGGAGTTTCTGGAGATGAGGGAGGCTAGAGGTGCGGGGAGGCAAGATCTGCCCGCAAGGATCGTGGAGGTGCAGCGAGAAGAGGTTGAGGACAGATGTGAGGACAGGGTCGACGTGGGGACTCGAGGGGGGATCGGAGTGATCCATGGGGGAGTAGGGATCGAGGCAACCCGCAAGGGGAGCCTGCAAACCATGTTCCGCAGAGGGGTCGCCTCGACCTCCTTAGCTCCCCCCCAGAAGAAAAGATCATCTTCTCATCCGCAGATATGCCAGACTATGAGGATCCGTTCTGCGACGCGTTAGTGATCCAGACAGCGGTGGAGAACTTCACCGTCTCCCGGATACTGGTGGAAAACGGGAGCTCGGTGAACGTGATTTTCAAGAAGGCCTTTGACGAGATGGGGGTGGAAGGAAAAAGGATCCTAGCTTCCGATGGACCGCTTTTCGGCTTCTCTGGGGAGAGAAAGGAAGTAGAAGGGGGAGTAGGCCTGCATGTAAGGCTTGGGGGCGTCTCACGGAACTGCAGGTTCGTGATCGTGGACGCCCTAAGTAGTTACAATGCCATCTTTGGACGTCCCCTCATCAGCGCCTTTCACTGCGTACCCTCCTCATTCCATCAATGCCTCAAGTTCAACAATGGAGGGGTGCAGGTTAGGATCAGGGGGGATCCAAAGGTGTCAAGGCAGTGCTACATGACGGCGGTCAACACCGTGTCGTGGATGGTTGAAGCGGAAGAGCTGGAGAAGGAGATGGCTGAGCAGGAAGGAGGTGTTGGGGAAGGGGAGACAAGCCTGGAGGAGGCGAAGGAGGTTGTCGAAAAGCAAGCGGAAGAGGTGCAGGAGGCGAGCCCGCAGGAAGTGGAGGAGTGGGAGGCAGAGGAGATGGAGGTAGAGGAAATTGGCTTGGAAGAAACAAGAGGGGCGGCAGGAGGAGGAGAGTAGAGGCAAGGTGAGAGTTTGGAGGAGGCGATGAAGGTTGATGAGCTTGGAGGAGAAGAGCTTGAGCCAGAGGAGGCAAGGGAAGGTTGGGAACGGACGGGATTGGAGCCGGCCGAAGAGGTGATAGAGATGGAGGTGCACACCAGGGCGGGGCAGGTACAAAAGGTGCGGGTCAACGGAGGCTTAAGCCTCGAGGATCAGGAGCGGATGAGAGCCTGCATGCAAAGCAACGTCGACATCTTCGCTTGGAGCACGGAAGACATGCCGGGCATCGACGCAGACGTGGCTTGCCATCGCCTGAACCTGGACCCCAGGACTCGCCCCATACGCCAGAAGATGAGGGCCATCGCCACCAAGCTGGAGGAGCCGATCCGGGAAGAGGTCAAAAAGCTCTTGGAGGCGGGCTTCATCTCGGAGATCCAGTATCCAGGCTGGATCTCCAATGTGGTAATGGTGAAAAAGGGGGGAGGAAAATGGCGCATGTGTATTGACTTTTTCTTGTTAAATAAATCATGTCCTATGGATTGCTACCCCCTGCCTCGGATCGACGCGCTGGTTGACTCAGCCGTCGGTTTTTCTCTCATGAGTTTTTTAGATGCTTTTTCAGGTTACCATCAGATTCGGATGCACCCTCCCAATGTCAAGGATGTTTCCTTCATCACAAGAGAGGGATACTTCAGCTACAAGATGATGCCCTTCGGGTTGAAGAACGCAGGGGCAACGTACCAACGCATGATGGATCGGGTCTTTCGGGATCAAAGAGGGAAGAATCTAGAGGTCTACGTCGACTATCTGATGGTAAAAAGCAAATGCCTGGAGTCCCACCTACGGGACTTGGAAGAAATGTTTGCCACCCTGCGGAGATTCAAGATGAGGTTGAATCCCTTGAAGTGTGTCTTCAGGGCCAGTCGCGGGAAATTCCTTGGACACTTCCTGACCCCGGCAGGGGTAGAACCTAACCCAGACAAGGTAAAGGCCATCTTGGACTTGGAATCACCTCGCAATGCCAAGGAGGTCCAGCGCTTAACCGGAAAGTTGGCCGGACTGAGCAGGTTCCTCTCTCGGTCCGGGGACAAGTGCTCCTCCTTTTTCAAGGTGCTTCGTGGTAATCAAGTGTTTGAATGAACGATTGAATGCGAAGAGGCTTTCCAAGAACTGAAGAGGCAACTCTCCCAGGCTCCGCTACTCCAAAGCCCCAAGGAGGGAGAAGACCTGACCTTATATCTCGGGGTGGGGGATGAAGCTGTAAGCTCAGTCTTGGTTAGAGAAGAAGGGAAGAAGCAGCTACCCGTCTACTATGTGAGCCAAATCTTGAAAAAGGCGGAGCTCCGCTACCCCATCCTGGAGAAGCTGGCTTATGCCGTGGTCGTTCGGCAAGGAAGCTCCGTCCGTATTTCCAAGCGCATTCGATTAAGGTTGTGACCAATCATCCTCTTCGCAAGGTCTTCGAGGGGGTGGAGCATTCGGGAAGGTTGGCAAAGTGGTCCATCGAGCTTAGCGAGTTCGACATTGCCTTTGTCCCAAGGCTCTCCATCAAAGCCCAGGTCGTGGCAGACTTTTTGGCGGATTATGTCACCGAGGCCGAGGAAGAAGAGCCGAGGTCACGGGAAGCGTGGAGAATGATCGTCGATGGGGCTTCTGGAAGGCACTCCCTGGGAGGAGGTGTGGTGTTGGTTAGCCCTCAAGGGGTTACCATAGAACAGGCAGTGGCCTTCCACTTCCCTGTGACCAACAATCAAGCGGAGTATGAGGCCGTGATAGCCGGCCTTCGGTTGGCCAAGGAGCTGGAAATTTGGGATGTAGAGGCCTTCACTGACTCGGTGGTAGTTGCGTCACAAATCCGTGGGGAGTTTGAGGCTCGGGAGCCCACCCTCGCGAGATACTTATCCAAGGTAAGGACCATCATCGGAGGTTTTCGTTCCTTTTCTATTCAACATGTTCCCAGGGAGGAAAGCATGGCAGCTGACCGGTTAGCAAAGTTCGGGCCTCGGGGTGGGGGTACCCTAACCGAACTATTTCGGCCAGCCATTGAAGAGGGGGAGTCGATGGAGGTATGTCGGCGGCCCTCATGGATAGATCCGTTGGTGACCCTCTTAACCACAGGAGAGCTATCGGAGGAAGTCAAAAATTCAAAAAGCTTCAGACACAAGGCGGCTCAATATCTGATGCTGGAGGGGAGATTGCATCGGAAGATGTTGTCAGGGCTCCTCGCAAGATGTGTAGCTGAGGAGGAAGTCCCTAAGATCCTGGAAGAGGTGCATTCTGGAGAGTGTGGCAGTCACTCAGGGGGAAGGACATTGGAGGCAAGGGTGATAAGGCAAGGATATTTTTGGCAGACCTTGAGGAAGGATACAGCTGAGTTTGCAAAGAGATGTCTGAAGTGTCAGGTACATGCTCCCCTCCAGCTCTCGCCCGCCCAAAGGCTTTGAAGTATCACGGCGCCAAGGCCTTTCGCCATTTGGGGGATGGATCTAGTCGGGCCCTTTCCTCCAGCTAGCGGGCAAAGGAGGTTCCTCCTCGTCATGATTGATTACTTCTCGAAGTGGCTGGAAGTCAAAGCTCTAGCCAAGGTTACCTCTCAGGTCGTCAGGAACTTCGTTTGGTGCGAAATCATATGTAGGCATGGGCTACCCCAAGCAATAGTGACGGACAACGGTCCCCAGTTCGCCAGCGAAGAATTCATCAGCTTCTGCACCCAATTGAGGATTGACCTCAGGTTCGCCTCTGTCCATCATCCTCGGAGCAATGGCCAGGTAGAAGCGGCAAACAAGATTATTGTCAACTTGCTCAAAAAGAAGGTGGAGAACCTGAAGGGAAACAGGGTGGAGCAACTCCCTTCCGTCCTGTGGGCCCTGCGAACAACTCCGAACACGGCCACAGGGGAGACCCCCTTCAAGATCTCTCATGGGTGCGAGGCAGTCCTCCCGGTGGAGTTCGAGGTTCGGTCTCCGCGAGTCGCGACCGCAGGTGAAGGAAGCGAAGCTTGGAGGCAGGAGAACGAGGAAGGGTTGTGCCTCTCGCTGGACATGGCGGAAGAACTACGGGACGTCGCTGCCATCAGGCAAGAAGAGATAAAGCGGCGGATGGCCAAGTACTTCGATAAGCATATTCGGGTCTAGCAATTCGCCGAAGGGGACCTTGTGCTGAAGAAGGTCGACGCAGCAGGGAGATCGGCCCCTGTTGGCAAGCTCAACCCTAGCTGGGAAGGGTCGTACATAATAGAGAAGGCTCTGGTTAACGGAGGTTACTACCTCCAGGATGTGGAGGGAAGGACCTTGAACCGTACTTGGAGCGGTGATGATCTAAAGCGCTTCTACCCGTGAGGGGAAAGAAGGATTATAATGTTGTAAATAATTATTGTCGTTTCAATAAGTTCATTTCGAAATATTGACTATCTCCAAGAATACAACCACAATGATTTTTGTTTTAACCGGCTATGTCTTCTCATCTTAATGATAAAATAGGCCCGGTGGAAAGAAGCATCATCAATACCCTGAGCTCGGCTCGGCCCCAGGTAGACCCGCTGCGCAGGCTCTCACCTAGCTGGCAGGTCCGAAGGCTCGCCTGTGGGGGAGAGGTTTAGAAATCTTCATCAATACCCCGAGCTCGGCTCGGCCCCAGGTAGACCCGCTGTGCAGGCTCTCATCTAGCTGGCAGGTCCGAAGGCTCGACTGTGGGGGAGAGGTTTGGAAATCTTCATCAATACCCCGAGCTCGGCTCGGCCCCAGGTAGACCCGCTGCGCAGGCTCTCATCTAGCTGGCAGGTCCGAAGGCTCGCCTATGGGGGAGAGGTTTGGAAATCTTCATCAATACCCCGAGCTCGGCTCGGCCCCAGGTAGATCCGCTGCGCAGGCTCTCATCTAGCTGGCAGGTCCGAAGGCTCGCCTGTGGGGGAGATGTTTGGAAATCTTCATCAATACCCCGAGCTCGGCTCGGCCCCAGGTTGACCCGCTGCGCAGGCTCTCATCTAGCTGGCAGGTCCGAAGGCTCGCCTGTGGGGGAGAGGTTTGAAATCTTCATCAATACCCCGAGCTAGGCTCGGCCCCAGGTAGACCCGCTGCGCTGGCTCTCATCTAGCTGGCAGGTCCGAAGGCTCGCCTGTGGGGGAGAGGTTTGGAAATCTTCATCAATTCCCCGAGCTCGGCTCGGCCCTAGGTAGACCCGCTGCGCAGTCTCTCATCTAGCTGGCAGGTTTGAAGGCTCGCCTGTGGGGTTTGGAAATCTTCATCAATACCCCGAGCTCGGCTCGGCCCCAGGTAGACCTGCTGTGCAGGCTCTCATCTAGCTGGCAGGTCCGAAGGCTCGCCTGTGGGGGAGAGGTTTGGAAATCTTCGTCAATACCCCGAGCTCGGCTCGGCCCCAGGTAGACCCGCTGCGCAGGCTCTCTTCTAGCTGGCAGGTCCGAAGGCTCGCTTGTGGGGGAGAGGTTTGGAAATCTTCATCAATACCCCGAGCTCGGCTCGGCCCCAGGTAGACCCGCTGCGCAGGCTCTCATCTAGCTGGCAGGTCCGAAGGCTCGCCTGTGTGGGAGAGGTTTGGTTTGATCTTCATCAACACCCCGAGCTCGGCTCGGCCCCAGGTATACCCGCTGCGCAGGCTCTCATCTAGCTGGCAGGTCTGAAGGCTCGCCTGTGGGGGAGAGGTTTGGAAATCTTCGTCAATACCCCGAGCTCGGCTCGGCCCCAGGTAGACCCGCTGCGCAGGCTCTCATCTAGCTGGCAGGTCCGAAGGCTCGCCTGTAGGGGAGAGGTTTGGAAATCTTCATCAATACCCCGAGCTCGGCTCGGCCCAAGGTAGACCCGCTGCGCAGGCTCTCATCTAGCTGGCAGGTCCGAAGGCTCTCATATGGGGGAGAGGTTTGGTTTGATCTTCAACAACACCCCGAGCTCGGCTCGGCCCCAGGTAGACTCGCTGCGCAGGCTCTCATCTAGCTGGTAGGTCCAAAGGCTCGCCTGCGGGGGAGAGGTTTGGAAATCTTCATCAATACCCCGAGCTCGGCTCGGCCCCAGGAAGACCTGCTGCGCAGGCTCTCATCTAGCTGGCAGGTCCGAAGGCTCGCCTGTGGGGGAGAGGTTTGGTTTGATCTTCATCAACACCCCGAGCTCGGCTCATCCCCAGGTAGACCCGCTGCGCAGGCTCTCATCTAGCTGGCATGTCCGAAGGCTCGCCTGTGGGGGAGAGGTTTGGAAATCTTCATCAATACCCCGAGCTCGGCTCGGCCCCAGGTAGACCCGTTTGCGCAGGCTCTCATCTTGCTGGCAGGTCCGAAGGCTCGCCTGTGGGGGAGAGATTTGGAAATCTTCATCAATACCCCGAGCTCGGCTCGGCCCCAGGTAGACCCGCTGCGCAGGCTCTCATCTAGCTGGCAGGTCCGAAGGCTCGCCTATGGGGGAGAGGTCTGGTTAGCTTCATCTAGTTGGTTGAAAGATATACGGGCAAGACTCTGGCCCGGACCGGAGGCAAGGCCCCCAAAGGTCTCGGCCCTAAAGGGGTCTCGGCCCAAAAGGGTCTCGGCTGAAAGAAGCCTCGACTCGAAGGTCTCGGCTAGGGGGTTCTCGCAAAAGAAGGCTCCCTAGCAGACCTAGGAAAGATAACTCAATCAATAGCGCAAGGCTTCCGCCCGGTCGATCCCTAAGGAAGGTTAACTTAAAGAGACTAAAGGTCTCGGCGGAAGCCCGCGCGAAAGCCACTCGGCTGACTAATCTACTCGTTCGAACACACACCGGCAATAAAAATAAAACATTGCATTATACTCAACGATTACAGGGGTTTAGAGCTTCTCGCTCGTTACAAAAGAATATCAAAAGCAAAAAGGCGCTTCACGGGGATGCGCTGTAATCCCCGCTGGTGCTCTCGCTAGAGTCCTCGCCAGAGCTCGCTTCGGACGTCTCGCCGGCCTCGGTGGAAGACTTCGGAACATCTGAGGGAAGAGAGTCCGGCGCGCCCGGGGGCTTCGGCACTGGGTCGATTAGCCAGGGGAGGAGTTGGCGAGCGTTGATGGTTGCGCCATCCTCCCGAAGCAGCTTCGCGTCTCGCAACGTCTCGATGGTCAACTTGACGGTGGCCTGAGTATTCGCCTGCAGCAGCTTGTCGATGTCGTACACCGAGAACTGGCGGCTCTTCAGTCTTTCGTCAAGCGTCGAAGGTGGTCCTTTCGCCGCTTCTGCACGCTGGAGTTGGTCCCTCAGCAGGACGTTCGCGTATCGAGCATCAGCCAACTCCGCGCGAAGCATTGCGGCTTGGGCGGGATCCTGTGAAGAAGAGATCAGCTCAGTGAATATCGCGCAAACAAGACTTCGAGAGGCGAGAGTGCGGGGCCGAGAAGATCTCGCTTACCTCGACAGCGGGACGCAGAGACAACGCCTCTAGGGCTTTCGCCAACTCCTGGTGAGCATTCGCAAGCTCTGCCTCCAATGCGCGTGCTTGGGCCACCGCCTCTTCCCTCGCCTTGTACATGTCGGCGAAGTTCTTGTCGATGCTGATGCTTCGACGCGCGCACATATGCGCAAGCTCGAACCCGCGCAATAAGGCCCGGATAGAATCGAAAGCCAGGAGCCGGGTGGGCATCTGGTCGAAGATGCTGGCGTCCTCTCGGCTGTAGAGGCCATAGCCAAGCGCGAAGGCTTCGCCAGTAACCTCCTCCCGCTCCACCCAACTGGGAAGGAGCGTTGAAACCTTGACCAGGTTGGCTTCGGGATCCCATTGGAGCAGGGGCTTCCCCTCGGCGTCAAGGTGCTTCACGCCGAAGCCGTAATTTCTGTGCCCCTTCGGCACTTCCTTGGGCGGGGTCCGGGCGGAGGTCTCGACGACCGCTCCCTCTCCTTCCGCCGCGTCAGCGGCCGGTGGGTTCTCGGCAGCGGCCTCGGTACGCCTCCTGGCGGCAGCGCCCATCTCGCTGGCGATCTGGAGCAGTCCTTCGAAGGACTCGCCCGGGGCGGGAGGCCGGGCAGGCGAGACGGCCAAGCCCTTACCCTTATCCGCAGTGGATGGCTTCGGCCTCTTCAGCGGTCGCGGGGCGGGAGCGGGGCCTTTCCGCTTCTGTACTCCGATCGACAAGGTTGGAGCAGGCTCATCTCGGTAGGTGGTAGCGCTAGCCTCCGCGAGAGCGAGGGAGCCTCTCGCGGCCAGACCCTTGGCACCTCGGGCTTCAGCAAAGGGTTGGCGCAGGGGGACCTCCCGCTCTCCTGCAAAGTTAAAATACTTCAGCACAAGAAGATCCTTGACAAGGGATTGAATCTGGGGCAAGACCGTACCTTCGCCCGGGTGGACAGGTGGAAGGGAGTCGACGTCTCGCCTGAGGAAGAGAACGTCAAACTCCTTGGTCCCAAAGAATTCTAGGATTGCGCTCTCGCGCGATCCTAGGGTAGGCGGCATTCTCATATTGAACAGGCTGAAGCGGGACGTTGCCAAAGTCCCCGCTGACATAGACGAACTTCTCGCCCCAGTGATGATGCTTGTTGGCGAGACCGGTGGTCTTGAGCAGCTGCCCGGAGAAGAAGACCACCCCTCCCTTGGCGCGGAAGTTGAACAGCTTCCGGAAGATTGCCAAACTGAACTCGATTCTCTCAGATCGCATGTAGCATATGAATGGTATAAGGATCGCGACTGAGTTCGGGTTCAGTTGGGCGGGAACCACCCCATAGTAGCGGAGAGCAAGCCGAACCTCTGGCCAAAGAGGAAGGCGGAAGCCCACCTCGAAATGCTCGAGGGGGATGGCGAGCTCTCCCGCCTCCGGAGTATTCACCTTATTGTGATTACCCGGGTTCCTCGCCGAGAAGCCGGCGGGAATGTAGCGGCTGACGATCAGGTTATATTCATCTAAGGTGAGCGTGCAGGAAGGGAAGAGGTGTTTTCGGAAGGCTTCCGCGCAGTGGGCGCGACTCTCGTTCTCGCCAGGCATAGTGGGTTTGCGAGTGAGAGCGAGAGCTGAAGAAAGTTGAAAGCAGAAGCAAGAACGCGAGAGTAAGAAAAGGGGGTTGAGATTCCGGATCGGAGAAATAAATGCGGTTGGTAGGCATCCCTATTTATAGGGAACCATGATCATGGCGGCTCCGTCCGATAGAGAGAGAAAATGACGGCGGAGCTCAGCTGTCACGATCTGAACCGGCGACGCCTCGGTTTTCCCCCTCAGAATGACAACAGTCGACGATCGTCTCTCATAGGCGCGAGCCTCTTAGTTTTGGCGCAAGCTTCTTAGCTTTGGCGCAAGCGACCTAATTCTAGCAGGTTCTTAAAATTCACAGCGTAAAGAGGGGAGAAATAAGTAATAGCGTGCTCTCGCGGCCGAGAGCTGGACAAAGTTAACAATAGCAGTTATTACATTCGTTAAGGGTACACGGAGGAAGGGAAGGCTAAAGAGGAAGAAGGGGCGAGACCTAGAAGAACTAATACGGCTCCCAGCGCCATCGCCCTTGTTCTCGCCGCCTGGTTCGCGGGGGGGGGGGGGGGGGGGGCAGCGGGTTGAAGTAAGAGGATAGCGTGGTGCACCCCAGGTTGATCCGCCTAGCGTGATCCCGGATCTGCGCGATGCATCTCCCTGGCGAAGACTGGGCGGAAGGTCCTCCCGACCGATCAGCCTCGCCTAAGAAGAAATCCCGTTCCAGGGCCTCCAGCCTTTGTTCCACGGACTCGCGGAACGCTCTTGCCGCAGCAGCATGGGCGCGGTCTCGCCGGATGAGCTTGGCCAAATTGGCCGAGATCTTCTTCCTCCGCTCCTTCGCATTCCCGGCGCCGTTCAAGGTTTCCTCTATCTCGCCAGACGAAGGAGGAAGGGAATCGTCTTCCTCCTCTTCTTCGTCTTCTTCTTCTTCTTCTTCTTCTTCTCCCTCCTCGTTAGCTCCCGGCCGAGAGCTGGGGTCCCCTGCGAAAAGTGCGCTCAAGGTCATGATTAAGGCTTAATGATCAGTCGACAAAAGTATCTCGCATACCTGTAGCCTGGCGAGAGCCATTGACTGGCAACAGATGAGAAGGCCCGACCCCTCCGTCGGTGCCATAAAGAAGGTGGAGACGCTTACCCCGCCCTGGGCGAAAGGGTTTACGCACAGGGGTCCCGGCCAGGCCAGAAGCGTGGAGAGTGTTGTCCTCTCCCGAGGGATGATCGACATCCTTAGGGGTAGTGAAGGGCTCGAGGGCCACCCCTCCCGCCAGCAGGGCGGGATTTGCCGCAGAAGAAAGCGCCGCACCGGTTCTCGCTCCATCTTCCCGGGTGGCGAAACCCGGGAGAGCGGAAGCTGGCTCTGCGAGAAGGCAGTTCAGAAAGGGAAAGGCATGATTGAATTAGCGAGAAGTAGCGGAAAGTGTACCTATCACCTGGGTCCCGGCCAGAGGAATTTCCTCCGAGACCCTCGTTAGATCCTCGGGAGGGGGAGCTGACAAATCGGGGGGAATCAGGGAGGACCCGGCGTCGTCGTTAGGAAGGGATTCCTACGAGAGTCCACGTTAGCTGTCGGGCCTGTAGCATAAGCATCTCGATAAGCTTGGCCGGAAGGCATACCTTCTGCGGGGAGGGGGCCTCCGCGGGATTGGGAGTAGGAGAAGGTGGGTCCCTGTTCTCACAAGCAAGGTCTCGCCGGACCACCTTCGCTTTTCATTTTCCCTTTTTCTTTTTCGGCTCCGAAGGACCGGCGTTTGGAGATTTCCTCGATAGCCAGGGCGCCACCCCAGCGCAGTTAGCCAAGGCTCGCGCTTGAGCCGCGGCCAGCCGATCCTGAAGGTCCTACGGAAGTGGCTTGCCGGCGCGCTTAGCATGCATCTTGGTCTCGCACAGAAAGCACAAGGCGAGAGCTCAGTAAAGAAGCAGTGGATCGGAGGCAAGACTTATGGCCACTCGACGGCGTGTATTTATAGCCGCAGTGGGGCCCGCCAAAAGTTTCTCGTGGCAATCAGGCACGTGTCCAGTGAATATTTTGGGGTTGGACTTGTCTTGTCGAGCGCAGAGCTAGCTCGAAAAGAGCAGGGATTGTGTACAACCCCATATTCGCTGGGTAGGACCCAGAAGACAGACTTCAGGGGTCGGTGTTGGGCTAGTCCCGGGTTAGCCCAAGGGCAGACTAGCAGAGTTCTCGCCCTTAGGGAGCTCCCGTCAACTAGTAGGCGAGATCGTTCGCGCCAGGACTCGGGTCTTCAGGTCGGTCGTAGCCTTCGGGGCAGTAGAGCTCCCGCCTGGAAGGAACTCTCCCTGGGGGCGAGCGAGAGGGCGTTGAGAGAGCTCCACTCGCCCAGCGCCGCGTCCAGCGATAGTGGCATCAAGAATTCCGGGAGCGAGAACCCTCTCAGCGGGAGATCTCGCCAGGATAAGCCAAGCCGGGACTCAGCGAGAGCCTTCTTGCCCAGGGTTCTCGCCAAGCAGGTCCAGGTGGTGGGGCCCAGCCCCCAGGAAAAGATTATTTTGATATTATTATCCCCGGGTAAAATTACTTGTATGCCCCCAGGATGGCAGTGGGATCTGGCTATTGGCAGACCCTCCAGGGTATTTCAGTATTTTCAGGTCAGGGGAAGACTATAAAAAGACCCATAGGGGCTCTTTGGAAAGCAGGCTTTTTCATTATTCTCCAACTCTAGTGCTTTCCGAAGAGCTCCTAGCCCGGTATTTGGATTTGGAGGGGAAGCTCTCAGAGATCTTCCGAGTGTGAGGTGGGACCTCCCAGCTGAGGCGTTGGGTCAGTCTTAGAACCTTAGCAGCCAGTCAGGGGTCGAGATTTGGCAGAAGTAGGCGTTGGCTACACTTTGGTTCGTGAACATTCGTTCAATTTTGGCTTCAACAGGAATCAAATGGAAAGGCCTTTGGTCTCCCTTGGCCATGAATGGCCCATTTAAACCACTTTCTCTCTCCTCCATTAAAGGGTAAAATGGAGTTTTCTCTCTCCTACTCATTAAGGCCGAATTTGTTCATCTCCCTTGCCAATTGGAAGCCCACTAATTCATACTATTAATTAATTAAGTGGTGGTTAGCCCAAATGGAAAAGGGCTTGAGCTTGGGTTAGCCCATTTAGGCTAATTTGACCTATTTCAAGGATTGAGTTGACCTTGGTCAAATTGACCATTTGGGTTGACCCCAATGGGTCCTTGGTGACTCATTGGCCTCCCCTAAGGTATATGTAGGGTTGGGTAGGGTTTACTTGGCACCTTGGAGGTCACTTGACCCTTAGTAAGGGCACTTTGTCCACTTTGAGGCTAGAGTTGACTTTGGTCAACTTGGCATCTAGGGCTGACCCTAATGGGTTCTTGATGACCCATTGACAGTACTTTAGGTCTAGGGAGACCTGGGCAAGGTTTGTTGGGCACATTTGAGGCCAACTGCCCTTAGTTAGGGCACCTTGCCCAATTTAGGCCCATGGTGGTCCTAGGTCAAATTGGGCACTTTGGGTCGACTCTGATGGACACTTAAGGCTCTAGTGGACCCTCTAATAGGTTAGTGATGTTGTGGTGGTGGTCATGGAGTCATGGTGAAGCCCTATGGTCGTCCTAAACTAGTGTTTAGAATTCTACTATTTGCAGACCATGGTGATCTCCATCTTCATGCCTAAGCTCACTTGGTCTTCTTGAGCTTATTAGGGTTTTGTCATGACCTAGTCATGACAAAACCACTACTAGGGGTCTAGCTGGAAATGGGATGTTACATCTTACATGTATAAGAATTGTGACCTAAACTACGGTTAGGGTTTTGGGGAGTTTAATAGCCTCTAAACCTCATTCTATTTTTACCAGTGGACCTTGACAACCCTAAAGTCCTCTCCACCATGTTTCAAGTCAATTCAAGGTCACTTGACCCCTTGACCTTCAAACCGAAGGTTTGCGCACATAGGACCTACCCTAGTGTCCTAGGGCTCCACTCTTCAACTTCCACCCAATATTAGTGGAAGTGGTATTTTATGTGCTAAAATAGCTGAGTGCCAAGATCCATCACCTTTGGGTGAGGTTGGCCAAATCAAGTGCACTTAGGGTACTTAGCCCTAATTTTACCTAAAGGGGGCAACACTTGGCTACGCAATTACCCTAACAAACCAATTCCAAAAGGGATGAAATTTTTTCCAGAGTTTAATAATACTCCCCAAGATCTCCCTCAAAAATTTGAAGGGTTTTTGAGGTGTTTAAGAAACCTAATTAAATTACACAAGATTTATTTAATTTTTCCAAAAACTATAAAAAGAGTATCCTCAAAAATTCCTATTTTTGTACGGGACCTAGGTGATGTAGCGTACGCTCTAAACGAAGATCTACTCGGGATGAGGCTCTAATTCACCCTTCAACACACTCTTGTACGATAGCACCTACACAAGCCTCTATCGTTCTCAACGACGAACCGTCTTGCGCACAAAACATAAACACAATCGGAGAATGATCGAGTCTAAATCAACGGTAAAAATTGAGTCGACTCGTTCCCAATATCAACGCAAAGGTTGCCAACCTTTTTAAGAGGAATACCAAGGCCACAAAGCCAAGATCCACTCAAGCAAAATGGATCCTGTTAGGTATTGCATCCACAATTGACCTGATTTGAAGAAGCCCATGAACAAGCTAAGGTGAATTGAAAATGTATTTGATCCTCTATCAAGTTGTGCTTATAGCTATTCCATGCTAAGTACGCACAAATGTCAGGGTGCAGTGGGTCAATATACACGGGTCTACGCAACGTAATCCCTCATTGAGTAGATAAGTGTGTTGACTCACGTGTGCTTTTTCTATTGGAGTGTACTTATTTTCAAGTACAGGGTCAAGGTAGATCAAGAGCAGAAGAAGGAGCAAAGATGGATCAAAGACCAAGTCTTTAAAGGAAGGAAGAGAAAAATCTTCTAAGTCAAAATCGATAGGAATCACTGAGTCATTCCCGCCGACTTCGACGGGAATCGCTAGTGATTCCCGCAGACTTCGACGAGAATCGTTAGTAATTCCCACCGATTCGTCAACAATCAGTTAGCCTCTCCCGTCGAATTCTTCCGGCTGACAGTTTTCTAACCGGGATTCTGCCAAGGCAGAATCGGCGGGAATCGTGAGTGATTCCCGCCGATATTGCCTTAGGTAAATTTCCTCGTACGCTGGACCGGACCAACTGGCTGTGCGCTGTTTCGGCCGGGGCTAGGGTTTCTCCTTGTGGGTCCCACAACAGACTTTAGGGTTGGCCTCAGGTATATATATACATATATTTTGAACCTCTACAGACAACTCTTCACGCGAAATCAAAAGTAGCCGACGTCGTGCCCTTGCCGATCGCAAAAACCACCGATCTCCTGTAGCCGATCGCAGTTCGTCGTCGCCGCCAATCTTTGATCTTCTTGGATCTTCCGACAATAGTACCGAGGCGAGCCAAGCGTCTCACGCATCTCTCTTGAGATCTCTTGTCTCTCGATTCGTTGACCAAGACTAGTTCTCCATTCCGAATCGGTGGAGACGATTGATCCGTTTGAGATCGTATGTAGACCTTGCTAGCTTCGTCAAGAAGTTTGGATCTACAAAGTATCGTCGCCGCAATCACTTGCCACCGCCGATCTTGACAAGATCCTCTCCAATTGAGAAATCCGGTTGTGGACTCTTCGTAACTTTCAAGAAAGCTTCAATGAACGAAGAAGGACATCAGAATCTCCAAAAGCTTTGTTTGTATTTTCTTTTACATTCAATTTTAGTTTGTTGTAAAGGAGTCTTCATTCCTTGTTGTAAGGGTTGGGTGCAACCCGTGGTGGTGGAGTTGTGACTCCTTTGTTGGAAGGGTTACTTCCGTAGTGTGAGGATTGGATTTCAATCCGTTTGGAGAAGTGACTGAGTCGTCCCTTGGTGGGAGATAGGTCAAAGGCGGAAAGTGGACGTACCCAAATCGGGGAACCACTATAATTCTTTTTGTGTTTTTTGTGCTCTGTTTGTTAATTTGTGCAGGTAAATTTATTTCCGCAAAAGACTGCACGACACCTATTACCCCCCCCCCCCCAATAGGTGGATTTAGTCGACACTAGATACTTTCAAGTGGTATCAGAGGGAGGTTGCTCATCAGTAAGGTTAACACCTTGAGTAAGATCCTGTGTCTAGTGTCAAGAAGAAAGAAGATCTCGGAAATTGAAGGACTCAAGTATTCAGGAAAGATCCCAGTATGCACCAAGCTGAACTTTTCCCATCTGGATGGAAAGGATCAGTATCTACATGGAAGCAGTCGACCCCCGACTCTTCATGATAGTGGAGGGGGGACCATATATCCCCACTAAGGCCTCCACCATTGATCCGACCAAGATGGTGCCCAAGAAGCTCTCCGAAATGGATAAGGATGAGATGGTGCTTGTCGGACTAGACAAGAAAGCTCAAAACATCTTAGTAAGCGTCGTTGATGATTCCATGATGTAGAATTTCAGCAACTGTAGGACTGCTAAGGACATATGGCACTGCCTGATCATTCTGATGGAAGGCATAGATGAAGTAAGGGATGATCGAAGATCCCTTCTGAACTAGAAGTATGAGGCCTTCAGGCAAGGTCCCAAAGAAGAAATCGGAGTGACATTCGAGAACTTCCTGAAGATCGTCAATGCCCTGAAGGGTTATGGCAGAGTGTTCACCGATGGTGAACTAAATGACAAATTCCTTAGATCCTTTACTAAGGAATGGGACACCAAGATCTGCGCCATCAGAGAATTTGGCAAGCTAGCAGAAACTGATCCCCAGATTCTGTTTGGAAAGCTAATGTCCTACGAGCTTCGGCTGAACACCAGAAAAGCTGAAGAAGAAGCCGATAAGGCCGTAGCCAAAGAAAAGACTGTGGCCCTGAAAGCTAATCACTCAAGGAAAGGCAAGGGTGCAGCCTCGTCCCGCTCTTTGAGAAAGGCTGAGGAAGAAGACTCTGAGCCATGCTCATCAGGCTTAGAGCTATCAGAGGAAGAATTCTCCTTCATTACTCGAGAGTTCAAGAAGTTCCTCAAGTTGAAGAATCAAAGAAAAAAGGATGGCTCCTCCTCCAGACATCAGAAGAAGAATTACTCTTTTGACAGGTATGAGTCTAAACAGAACAAACATCGTTCTACTGATATTATCTGCTTTGGATGCAATAAGTCAGGTCATGTCATTGCTTACTGCCACCAAAGCAAGAGAGAGAAGGGGAAAGGAGAGGAGCACAAGTCCTCTAAAGATAATAAGAAGTAGAGGAGCTACATTGCTAAAAAGCCAAAGACATTGAGTGAATCTAACTCCTCAGACTCTAGTGATGATGAGGAAGCCTACTTCGGGCTAATGGGTCACTCCGACTCAGATGGAGACTGTCCCCCATTTATTGGGAAGGTAAAAGATCGCACCCCCTCTCTGACTCTGACTCTGACTCTGAGTCTCCTGAAGATGACCACGAGGATAGTCCATCTGCCCGTGAAGCTGAACTACTCAAAAAGTATGAGCTTCTGCTCAATACCTTCGAAGAGTGCCGAAAGAGGTTGAGCGCTCAGAAGAAGGAAGTCAAATTCCATAAGGCTGAGGGTGTGTCCCTAAGAGAAGAGATCACTAGCTTGATTTCTCTCCGATAGGAACACCTGGACCTGACTTCTGAGCACTCAGATTCTCTAAGGCTCCTTGACCAAAAACAGGATGAAATCAACAAGCTAGAAGAACAGCTTGCGGCAGAGAGGAAGATTGTCAAAAGCTTCTCTATGCCCAAGACCGTTCTTCCTCTAGTTGATGAATTCTCTGCTTAGGCTAAGGGGGCTGGCTTAGGGCATGTGGCTGTGCCTGGTAAATCATCCAGGAGAAACAGAAATCAGAGGAAAAATAAGGCTACTAAGAAGACCTCTGCTGCAGAAAAGGGAAAGACCCCACTCGATCCTGTTTCATTCAGAAAGCCTGGCTTTCCTTGCAATGAGCAGGACTTTGAGTCAACCTATGGCCACTTCTTTCGGCCCTCGGTTGAAAAGGCCAAAAGCCGGTATGATGGTTGGACCTTCCCCCGCAACTACGGTGAGGGTGTCTTCAAGGCACCTTATGAGGAAATCCAAGTGGAGAATTATGGCCACATCTCTAGCGGCCATAATAGGAAGCAGGCACCAAAGGCCAAGCTTGTTATATAGAAGGAACAGGAAGTGAAGAAATCGTGTGACTTCTGTCATCATGATGCCTCCACCTCCAGATCCAAGGCCCCGACTGGACCCACCGTTCCAAGGGTGAAGCAGGATCCTAGGAAACGGAACAAAAGGTTTGACTGTTAGTGTTGTGGCAAAGTTGGTCACTTTGCCGTGGATTGCTGGTTTAATCCAAGATACAATGAGACTCCTTAGGTTAGCAATGCGAGCCCGACCACTCGTAGGGTTAACCAACCGAGGGGGAGTGTGCTAACAAGGAATCTAGGACCCAAGTTCGAGTGGGTTCCTAAGGGAAACTAATTATGTTTTGCAGGTATGTCCAAAGGCCACCAAAACGCCAATCTGGTACTTGGACAGTGGATGTTCTCGACATATGACCGGGACAAGAAGCCTGTTGCGTGATTACTCTCGAGTCGAAAATGGACCCAAAGTCATCTTTGGAGGATCTTATCGAGGAGTCCCCAAGGGTTATGGTATGATTTCCAACGGTGTATTCTGGATCACAGACATGGCCTATGTTGAAGGGTTAAACCATAACCTGATCAGTGTAAGCCAGTTGTGTGATAAAGGATACGACGTTAAGTTCTGCAAGGAAAAGTGCTTGATAATATCATGTGCCTCTTTGGAGACGGTATTAACTTGCATTAGGAGCATAAATATTTTTTGCTTAGATTTTCTTAGCTTAGACTCTTCTACCCCCGTTTGCCTAATAGCAAAAGACAGTGCATCTCTCTGTGAACAATGACACAAGAGATTTTTACATATTAATTTCAAAACTATTAATATGTTGTTTTCCAAGAATTTAGTAAGGGATGCCCCTACTATTAAGTGCATCAAAGATAGCCCTTGTCCTGCATGCCAGAAGGGCAAAAGGACTCGGGCTACCTTTAAGGGCATTACTGACAAAGACTCTTCCAGATGTCTTTATCTTCTGCACATGGACTTGTTCGGTCCAGTGCAAGTTCATAGCTTAGGAGGCAAATCGTATACGCTAGTGATTGTTGATGATCACTCTCGATTTACGTGGGTGTTCTTCTTGAAACAAAAGTCAGATACGTTTGATATCTTCACTAATTTTATCAAGCAGATTCAGAACGAACATAACTGCTCCGTGGTCAAAATCAGAAGTGACCATGGAACAGAATTCAAGTCTGGTGCTATGACAGAATTTTGTGAAGAACATGGTATCTTTCATGAGTTTTCCTCCCCGCGTACTCTTCAGCAAAACGGAGTTGCGGAGAGGAGAAATAGAACGCTCATTTAAGCATGGACGACAATGTTGAATGACGCTTCTATTCCAGAGTACTTCTGGGCAGAGGCTGTCAATACAGCTTGTCATGTACAGAACCGAGCATTGATCAACAAGAATCATCGTAAGACGCCTTATGAGCTATTGAAAGGCAGGAAACCGACCATGTCCTATTTAAGTAGTTTTGGCTGCAGATGCTTTGTACTCAATAATGGGAAGTACCCACGTACTAAATTCGGAGAAAAATGCTTAGAAGGCATCTTCATGGGCTATAGTAGCCATAGTCGGGCATATAGGTTTTTCAATAAGAAAACCCTAGTGGTAGAGGAGCCCATTAATGTTGTATTTGATGAAGGAAGCTTGCTTCACAACAATTCTTCCAGTGGCATTCTTGAAGATGTAGGTGCAAGGCTTGAACAGTTAAGTCTCAATGAGACTGCTAAATATGAAACTCCCAAGTACGTCAAGGTCTCCACCTCAACACCAACTGTAGAAGATGACTGTCAAGATGGAGAAATTCTCCCAGAAGAGGGAGGATCCCGAGAAGCTGTTGGAGCTCCAGATGACAGACTCTTAGAGCTAAGACACGTGAGGGATCACCCAAGAGATCAGATCATAGGAGATCCTCAGGACGGTGTCAGAACTCGCAGAGGTACAATTAACGAGATTCTGCACCTTAGTTTTCTGTCACAGGTTGAGCCAAAGAAGTTCGACGAAGCGAACAAAGATGCATCGTGGATATTGGCAATGCAAGATGAACTGCATAAATTCGAACGATGCAACGTCTGGACGCTAGTTCCCTGACCAAAGAAACAAAATATGATCGTCACTGAGTGGATCTTCAGAAACAAACTGGATGAACACTGTGTCATAATCAAGAACAAGGCCAGACTGGTGGCTCAAGGTTACAGACAGGAGGAGGGGATTGACTTCAACCAAACTTTTGCACCAGTTACAAGGCTCGAGGCGATCAGATTGTTCCTGGCGTATGCCTCTCACAAAGGATTCACTGTCTATCAGATGGACGTGAAATCTGCGTTCCTAAATGGAAATTTAAAAGAGGAAGTATATGTCGCGCAACCCCCAGGTTTTGTTAATCGAACATTCCCTAATCATGTTTACTTTCTTAATAAAGCATTATATGGCTTAAAACAAGCTCCTCGAGCTTGGTATGAGACTCTGTCTAGTTTTCTTCTTGAGAACAAGTTCTCGAGAGGAAAAATAGATAAGAAATTGTTTCTTAGGGAAGTCAAAGGCAAGATCTTGCTGGGTCAAATTTATGTCGATGACATAATATTCGGCTCAACGGACAATAATCTTTGCAAGAAGTTTTCTAAACTTATGCAAAGAAAGTTTGAAATGAGCAGCATGGGAGAGCTAAAGTATTTCTTAGGACATCAAGTGAAACCGTCTGAGGATGGAATTTTCATTTCTCAGACGAAGTTCACAAATGAACTCCTCAAGAAATTCGGAATGGAGAGCGCAACCTCTATGAGGACTCCAATGGGATCTACTATGTCTCTGGACAAGGACGAGAAAGGGAAACCTTTTGATGAATCCAAATACAGAAGCATAATTGGATCCCTGCTCTACCTTACTGCTAGTAGACCGGATATTATGTTTTCCACATGCGTTTGTGCCAGATATCAGGTGAATAATAAGGAATCTCATTATGTCGCTGCAAAGTTAATTCTTAGATACCTTAAAGGTACACCAAATCTTGGCTTGTGGTACCCAAGAAATAATGATGTCAAGCTGATAGGATATTTAGATGCTGACTTTGCAGGAAGCAGGGATGAGAGGAAAAGCCCTTCTGGGACATGCCAATTCCTCAGAAGAAGGCTTATTTTGTGGAACAGTAAAAAGCAGAACTGTGTCGCAACCTCTACGGCTGAATCTGAGTACATCTCAGCAGGCAGCTGTTGCGCACAACTTCTATGGATCAGAAATCAACTCGAAGATTATGACTTGCAGTTCAGAGAAGTTCCTATGTATTGCGACTCCTCGAGCGCAATAGCAATTGCGAACAATCCAGTGTCGCACAGCAGAAAAAACATATTGAAGTGCGCTACCATTTCATTCAGTAGCATGTGGAAAACAAAGATATCTCTCTCTACTATGTCCCCACGGATAAGCAGATTGCAGATATCTTCACAAAGCCCCTAGACGAGGCCAAGTTCAGTCTCTTTAAAACTTAACTCGGCATGCTGAAATATGAAGATTGAAGAATGAAGGGCTCAAGGCTCTTGGATCAAGGGGAAGTATCTGCTAGGAACTCATGATCGAGCACGGATGCAAGAACTGAGGGGGAGCATTTTGCTCAAAGTAAAATCCCATATTTGCAGAAGCTGAAAAGGGGGAGATTACCCTCTCGGCTAAGGCTAAGGTGCTGCCAATGTTATGTTGCTCTCAGGAAAATGGTAATGAATTTCACTCTCAACTGAATTTTCAGTTTATGATTTTCATTCCCATCTGTTCTATTCACCTTAGCTTGTAGGGTTTAGGCTTCTTCAAATAGGGGGAGATTGTTGGGTATTGCATCCATAATTGACCTGATTTGAAGAAGCCCCTGAACAAGCTAAGGTGAATTGAAAATGTATTTGATCCTCTATCAAGTTGTGCTTGCAGCTATTCCATGCTAAGTACGCACCAATGTTAGGGTGCAGTGAGTCAATATACACAGGTCTACACAACATAATCCCTCGTTTAGTAGATCAGTGTGTTGACTCAAGTGTGCTCTTTCTATTGGAGTGTACTTATTTTCAAGTACAGGGTCAAGGTAGATCAAGAGCAGAAGAAGGAGCAAAGATGGGTCAAAGACCAAGTCTTGAAAGGAAGGAAGAGAAAAATATTCTAAGTCAAAATCGACAGGAATCACTAAGTCATTACCGCCGACTTCGACGGGAATTACTAGTGATTCCCGCCGACTTCGACTGGAATCGTTAGTGATTCCCGCCGATTCGTCAAGAATCAGTTAGCCTTTCCCGCCGAAGTCTTCCGGCTGACAGTTTTCTAACAGGGATTCTGCCAAGGCATAATCCACGGGAATCGTGAGTGATTCCCGCCGACATCGACGGGAATCACCAACGATTCCCGCCGATTTTGCCATCGGCAAATTTCCTCGTCCGCTGGACCAGATTAACTGGTCGTGCGCTGTTTCGGCCGGGGCTAGGGTTTCTCCTTGTGGGTCCCAAACCAGACTTTAGGGTTGGCCTCAGGTATATATATACATGTATTTTGAACCTCTACAGACAATTATTCACGCAAAAATCAAAAGTAGCTGACGTCGTGCCCTAGCCAATCGCGAAAACCACTGATCGCCTGTAGCTGCTTGCAGTTCGTCATCGCCGCCAATCTTCGATCTTCTTAGATCTTCCGATGATAGTACCGAGGCGAGGCGAGCATCTCACCCATCTCTCTTGAGATCTCTTATCTCTCGATTCGTTGAATGAGACTAGTTCTCCATTCCGAATCGGTGAAGATGATTGATCCGACTGAGATCGTTGGTAGACCTTGCTTGCTTCGTCAAGAAGTTTGGATCTACAAAGTATCGCAGCCGCAATCACTTGCTGCCGCCGATCTTGACAAGATCCTCTCCAAGAGAGAAATTCGGTTGTGGACACTTTGTAATTTTCAAGAAAGCTTCAACGGACGAAGAAGGACATCAGAATCTCCAAAAGCTTTGTTTGTATTTTCTTTTACATTCAATTTTGGTTTGTTGTAAAGGAATCTTCATTCTTTGTTGTAAGGGTTGGGTGCAACCCATAGTGGTGGAGTTGTGACTCCTTTATTGGAAGGGTTCCTTCCGTAGTGTGAGGATTGGATTTCAATCCGTTTGGAGAAGTGACCGAGTCGTCCCTTGGTGGGAGATAGGTCGAAGGGGGAAAGTGGACATACCCAAATCGGGGAACCACTATAATTCTTTGTGTGTTTTCTGTGCTTTGTTTGTTAATTTGTGTAGGTAAATTTAATTCCGCAAAAGACTGCATGACACCTATCCCCCCATAGGTGGATTTAGTCGACACTAGATACTTTCAGATCCACCCGATCCGGAAACAAGAAATAAGAAAGATAACGATTTTATGCAAAGATTTGAAAGGCGATTGAAATTAAATCCGCAGAGAACACGATGGTTCACCTTCCACAAATCTACTTAGAAGAATCACTTTGAGGGAGAGGGGAGAGTTTACCCAACCCGTTGGCGTCAAGTACTCTAGATAACTTATGGGAGAATCACTCTCTCCACGATTCCACTAGCGTCACACCGAATGGATCCACCGGCGTCGCACCGAGTGGGCTGCAGTCCTTCTTCCTCGGAGTCGCACCAAGAAACCTCGCCAGAGAGCTCCACAAAGGGGGCAGCCGAATAGGAGAAGAGGGGAGCAAGGGGGCGGCTTTTCTCAAGTTGGCCGAAATTTTAGAGGAGGGATTTAGGGTTCCAATTTTCTATCATTCTCTTAATAAGCCTCCTATAAATAGGAGTTACAAAATAGATCCAACCATCCAAGATTGAGATGAAACCTCATCAATCCGGATGGTTATTAGCACACCAAAATGTTTTAAATGCATGAAAAATATAAAAGATTACATGTTCCAAATAAAATTGCATCTAAAATAAAATTGCATTTAAACTACAAAAAATTATCTTCAAGTAAGCCTTTAAGTAGGCTTTGTGCGCCGCGGGCGGAGATTGTAGCATTGCCTTCCGTTAGCGGTCCAAGAGTCGTCATGTCGCCTGAAATCTTTATGTTTTAGTATTTCGGCGTCATCTTCAAGTGGTGGTGAGCCCGCGACATCAATCCTCCCCCGCTTAAAATCACGGATCTCCAATGCGTGGTCCAGGAGATAGCGGTGGAGAAGAGCGGAATCCAATCGTTGAAGCTCTGTCTCGAGTACCCATGAGTCGTCAGAAAGAGGGCGATCATGCCAACGAATGAGAAAGCGTTGGGTGGCACCATCGGTAGTAGTAAGCGGTTCAGCAGCAAGTATCCTGTCTGGTATAAGAAAGGTTTTGGGAAACCATGGAAACATGTCAGCAGAAGGAGAAGAAAACAACTTATAATCCTATGCTAAACTTGTGGAAATCATATGAGAGAGATCATCCGAAATACCACGTCCCAACCCATTAGAAATTGTAGTGGAGGGACAAGACGACAAAGAAGTCAACTCTTATGGAGGCGTAACAAACATCATTAATTCCGAGACGTTAAAAATGGGTGAAACACCCCAATCAACAAGCAAATCTATGACAAAAGCATTATCACCGAGTTTCTTTATGATCCGGAAGGGGCCGGCGCGCTTTGGAGCTAACTTTTTAATGGTGCCAGTAGGCAGTCACTCGGGAACTAAGCGGACTATAACTTGATCGCCGAATTCAAAGTGTGACACTCTCCTATATTGATTAGCATGTGCTTGATAGGATTCGTATTGAGAGGTCAAGGTAGCCCGTATACGTGCATGGAGGTCATGAATGTGTTGGGCAAAGGATTGTGCGAATTGACTTGCTTTGTACGCTTGGGACAACGGAACCAAGTCAAGCGGCACAGGGGCCTTGTACCCGTGGACAATCTCATTGGGAGACATACCCGTGGATTGATTTTTGGAATTATTGTAGGCCAATTGGGCATGGGGAAGAAGTAGGTCCCAGGTACCCTTGTGATCGCTCACCAGGCATCTAAGAAGATTCCCCAAGCTCCGATAAACCACTTACGTCTGCCCATCAGTTTGTGGATGGTAGGTGGCGGAAAACAATAATTTGGTACCCATTAAAATCCAAAGTGTCTTCCAAAAATAACTCGTAAACTTGACATCTCTATCCGAGACTATTGTCTTCGGCACTCACGGTGACTAACGACGTCTTTAAAATAGAATTTTGCAATGTGAGATACGTCATTGGCCCTACTACACGGAATGAAATACGCTATTTTAAAAAATCTATCCACAACTACAAAAATTGAATCGTGACGGCGTAAATTGGTGGGTAGGCCTAGAACAAAATCCATGCTCACGTATTCCCATGGTGTGGAAGGGATAGGCAAGGGTGTGTATTGTAACATCCCAATGTTACTTCTAGACCCCTTAGCTTAGATTGGGTTAGGCATGGTGTGGGTGTTAGGGTAATAAGCTAGGTTTGACCCTAGATAGTGGGTTGTAGCCATGTGGGGCCCACCATGGGACCAAAGTCAAACTAGGTCAAACTAGCCTAAACAGGAACCCTAGCCACACCATGACCCCACCATGATGCCCTAACCCTAAATATAATCTAAGTGGACCCTAAGGTAGGCCATGGGGTCAACTAGTTGACCCATGATGAGTCAAGTCAACATTTTGACCTAATTAGTAAAAATGGTGCCCTAGCCCAATTCACTGGGTTGGGTCCACCCAAACCAACCCAAAATCACTAGGTGGGTCCAAAGTGACCCTATACCCCATATGGAAGAGAAAAGTAGGGGCATGCAATGGTAATTTTGGGAATTACCTAGGAGAGAGAAAATATGATAAATAGGAGAGAGAAAGTGTTGAGAAATTGGTTTGGGCCAATTGGGCTCATCCCATCAACTAATAATGGGTGGGCTGTCCATATAGGTGCACTAGAGGGTGTGGGGACCCACCATGCAACATTGGGTCAAACCCAAGCCCAAAACCAAGCCCCTCTCTCTCCTATCTCAAACATGTGAGTCAACCCACCTCTCCACTCACCCAACCCAACCCTAACCTTGGAACCCGACCCCTTAGGATCTAGACAACCCAGCTGGAGCAGTGGGGCCCACTCCCACATACCCAACCAGCCCACACATCCAAACCGAGCCCCCACATTGGTGAAATTGCCCCACATAGGTGAAATCGCCCCCCCCCCCCTCTCTTATCTCAGCCCAAAACCGAGCTCACTCACTCACTCCCCCTTCATCCCTACCCCAGAAAGAGAGAGAGAGGAAAGAAGTCAGCTGCAGCCATGGCAAGCCGAAGAGATCGCCGGAATTGTCATTCCATGGTTACCCGCCACCACCCTCAACCACAACCGCCACCGATGGTCCATATCCCTTCCCCTCTTACTGTGCTAGTATCCTAGATCCTCTAGGCTAGAGGTCGAGCTCAAACGAGCTCGACAATAGGATTCTAAAAGCTTGAATTTTTCTGTAAAAATGGCATTTCCTGGGATCTCGGCTTGGTTGCGCCGCCGCCGTCCGCCGCTCTCCGCCGCCCAGCCGCCGGCCAACTCAAGCCCCGACCACCGTGAGGCCGGGGAAGAACTTGGTCGGAGGTCCCGCCGCCGGCGATGGTCGGGAACGGCCCCGCAAAACCACCCAGCACGGGTTGGCCATGCATGCATGCATGGAGATGATGATCCAGATGCCGTCCGATTTGCTTTTAGATTCGTGCATGATTAAATATATATTTTTTTTGTTATTATCATTATTGATGTTATGATTAAATAAATGAATAGTGAATATTCCTGGGACTTTTTAGCAGTCACTTGCATATTAATTTAAGGGTACCTAAAGACCTCACCATTAGTTGCGCCCTGAATGAACAATGTAGATGGATGTGTTGACCTTAAAATGCCACAAAAATCATAGGTTTTGGTCCAGTAGTTTGTCCTGTAGGGCTGTTTTGCTAGGACAGCTCCTAGGCTAGGGCAGAAATTAAAAATGATGCCCAAGCCAAACCATGTGTCCTCATGACCTGAAATTTTGGTCATGTGTGTATTTATGGCATGTCTAGGCCCTGCCAAAAATTTGGAATTTTTGGAAAACTGTTTCCTATAGTTTTTACCATTATATTAAAAAGTAAATTAAGGCTATAAATGTAATTATAAGCACCCAAATGGCCCCAAATTTTGGTGGCATGTCCTTAGGGACGTTATTGGTGTCTGGTAGAAATTTCAGAGCAATTGGACCCTTGCATGATGGGTTAATCCTTGTACATGTGTTGGCTAATTTTAGCCTTGGGGTGCATTTAGCAAGAAAGGATATTTGGTGTATTTAGCCTAGTTGAGGCATCCAAAAAATTGTGCAATTTATCCCAGGGATTAATTAGAGTAAATTTCACCCCTAGAATTTATTATGGAATTTTTGGGATTAAAAATCCTATTATTTGGTATTTCCAAAATAAAAGCCTTTTTTGGAAAATAAATTGTAGGAATAGGTTTTGATCAATGAAAGATCCCCAAAATCAGTCAAGGCAAAAATGAGGCTTTTAATTGACTTAAGAAAATTTCATTTCTCTGTTTGACAACTGTTAGAGAAAACTTCATGGAAATGACCATTTTACCCTTTTTGTAAATGTTTATGAATTGGTATAAATACTTGTTGGAAAATTGTGAAAATAATCCTAGAGTTGCATAATTGTTATATTAGTCTTGTAGATTTATATCAGAATTTTTGGGTACACTGTTAATTATTAATTAGCATAATGGCATTTTTGGTAAATAATTAGGAATGGATTTTGATAGACCATTACACTGTAGAAATTAATGAAACTCTGCTATTAGTCATAAAATAGTAATATAAATGCTCAATAATTTTCCTGGAATTTTGGTGTATATATTTCTTGTACTTCATTTGGAAAGTGATAAATAGGTAGAATTTGTATTAATTATGGGAAAATAGAAATATAAAAAGGGAAATTATGAAATGTTGTAGACAGTAATATTTTATTCATATGCAACTCAGGAAAATTCCCTTAGGTTAGAAGATTTTAATTGATAATACTTCTTGTGTAAAATGACCTAGGGAATAATTTAAAAGATTTAATTAAAGGCCTTAATGACCTAGGAAAAATTATGAAAATCAACACACTCATTTCATTACTCCATACCACGCTAGGATAAATATTTGGAGTCAGTTGGACCAAGAATTTAGAAGTTCGATTTCAGGGTGGTGTTAGGTCATGGGGTGCGCATAGTAAAAGTAGGCTGGACTATAGGCCGCCAGGGGATGAATCAACAACTGAGTTAGAGTCTAAGTTCAGAAGTATAATCCTGGGTGGAAGATGCATTCTAGAGACGAGAGTAACAGTGCAACATTAGTCTTGCCTAGGAAGAGTTGACGGAAGACCGTCACTCCTTAATCCATACCTTAAGTCACTAGGTCACTCTATGTAACAGGAGAGAGAATAAGGGATTCGGGGTAGGCAACAACTAAAGTAAATATCCTTGAGAAAGGGAGCTTTGGGTTTCAGCCCATCGTAGCTCCTAGTGCCCCTTAGAGCCCTTCACCGGGAATACCTTGGGCAGTCCTGGGATTAACCTTAAGACTCTAAGTATGATAATCTGTAGACAAGAGTAGTCTAATAGGTTAAGTGAACTGGACATGTGCTCACTCGTGCCGGGTTGGAGGGACTTGGAGTCTTTTGACTACTTGCTCACCCGTGCAGAGTTGGAGAAAGGGATTGGCTTATTTACACTCACCCAGGCAGGGTTGGAGTTTTTGTAGCACATACTCACCCGTGACGGGTTGGAGAGATTTGGGGACTGGATAGTCCATCGAGCTGGAGACTCAATATACTATACTTGCATGTGCATATACTAGTGGCGGGCCATGCGGTACTGGTCGGTCGTCACACCGACGGCAGTACGGTAGACCAGGCGGGTGCGAGGGTTAGAAGGACCAGTAGGATGTTTATACTGGAGTCTGGAGGACTTTTCCTAATAACGCGCACCCGACCCAACAAGACTGACGGGTCGTCAGCAAAGTGGTACGCAGAGACTCTAGAGTGCACTGGCGGTGTACAGAGGCGTACAAGAGAGGTCTAGGCCTGGTAGTGTGTATGCCTAGAAGGCGGAGACGCCCGCTCCGCTGCTGCCGTAGCCACAACGGTAGTACCTGAGAGTGATGCTAGCTCTCGAAAAGTGGGAACTAATGGTCTGTGATCACGGAGTCGAGTGTGTGTGTTGCACTGCATGTTCATATCATACCCACCATATAGTTGCATAACATTAACCTTCATAATAACTTAAGACACCTAATGTATAAGTGGTATCGGACGCTTATACATTAGGACCTGCTATACGATCCCTTAGCCTATAAGCTTGAGTGGTAATGTTTATAGGTTGAGGTTACGTTACTTTCTTCTATATATATATACTTGTGACACCTGACACCCCATTGTATAAATGGTATGGGACATTTTATACAATGGGAGCCCTGCAGAAGACCCCTTACTTATGCGTACCCGCATAAGTGTAGGTTACTTTTCATTATTTACTTGATTACATATTCTGCTTAGTTTCCTGTCACCTGCTCCGCTTTTGTCACCCCTTGTTTGTCCTCCACTTCGTCCTCCCGCACGGTGCCTAGGAGTTGCAGGAGGAGGTGTTGAGGATACGACTTAGTCTTTTTGACTAATGGTCGTTGACCTTACTATTTTAGGAGCTCGAGGAGGTGGACCAGCGCGTCGAGGAGGCAGGACTTGAGGGGCAGATACCAGCTACTACTACCGGAGCACGTCTACAGGTGTGATGTGAGAGAGTTTTAGCTTTTCTGCTGCTGTATGTGAGAGTGAGAGTGATCATGATGTACTGGGCATAAGCCCTATTTACTTATATTGTTGTACTCATTGCGGACTGATATTTCATTCTCTTTTGTTATATATGTGTGCTGTGGCTGTGGACTTCTTCTGTGTTTACTCTGTTATTATGCATTTATTTTCATATTGGCCGACAGTTTATGATCGTACTAGCCGGCAGAATCGGCGTCTTGCGGTGACGACTAATCCGTGCGTTAGTGTCACCGTAAGGCGGCGGTTCTGGGCATAAGATCCGGGTTAGCCTCGGGATGAGGAGACAGGATCTTACAAACTGGTATCACTTGAACACACGATCATATGAGAATACAGTCCACCACACTGGAACACCCCGCGCGAGCATTAGTTTGCGGACAAACTATCCAGCGGAAGCAATGGTGTGCCCATGTGTAAAAGCCACATAAAACAGTCCATTAAACAATGAGTTAGGCCAATTTTGACATTATCTTACCTTTATGCAGCCTCCACAGGATGCGGTTCCTCCCCCTCCGGCTGCCTTTCTGTTCATGCAGACAGAGATGGGGCAAACGCTGACAGCGATCCTGGACGCATTCAGAGATCAGCAAGCCCCGGTACAGCTACCCAACCCAGGGTCGAACTGGCTGAGTGCGTTTAAAAGTCTGTCTCCGCCATTGTATCGCGGGACAGAAGATGCTGTGAAGACAGAGGAGTGGTTGGAGACCATCCAGGAGCTGCTAGCTGGCATCAACTGCCCCGTCAGACAGGCAGTTCCTCTTGCCACCTCGGCACTAGATGCTCATGCAAAGAGGTGGTGGAAGTCAGTGCGAGACTCTACATTCGCCGACAGGGAGCTGATGGACATATCTTGGGAGGAGTTCAGTGACGTATTCTTGGAGCACTTTGTATCCTCCATAGACCGAGATGCTTTGGAGGCGAGGTTTCTGAACCTCCAGCAGGGCAGCCGATCAGTCATCGAGTATCAGAGAGAGTTCTCCAACCTGGCTAGGTTTGCAGGCTTCCATGACTGGGATGACCAGAAGTATGCGAAGAGATTCTATCACGTACTCCGCGATTCTTTGAGGCAGCCCTTGCTATTCATTGCTCACGGTACCATGGCGCAGATCATCGAGATGGCAAAGAAGCTGGAGGCTGACCAACTAATGGTATAGGGCAGAGGTAAAAGGCTGCTCGATGGATCGTCTTCCGATGGTAGCAGGACATCCCAAAGGAGGAAGGTTATTGGATATAAGAGGGGTGGGGGACGCCGTCGTCCCAACTACAGGCAGGATCAGGGGCCTCCTCCACCATTGGCTCCCCCACCTATGCAGATTCCCGGGCCGATGCGACAGGATGATCGAGGTCAGAGGCAGATCACATGCTATGGTTGCGGCCAACCTGGGCACATCAGGACGCAGTGCTCGCTTCAGGTCCACCCTCTTTCTCCTCCTCCACCTCCAGTGGCCCCTCAAGTTCACTAGGGCCGAGGACGAGGACGAGGCCGAGGCCGAGGCCGAGGATATCACGGCCGAGGCTGAGACCGGGAACAAGTGTACGCGCTGGACCTCACGGAGCAGAGGAACCCAGAGGAGGTGATTACAGGTACTTAAAATTTTGTAAGATTTATAAATTTTAAATTTTAAGAGTACCTTAGACATTAAATGTAATACTATTCTTTGAACTCAAACGGACCCAGGCATAGTGATGATTAGCGGCAAGCCCGCTCATACCCTCTTCGACACGGGTGCGTCACACTCCTTCGTGTCGGACTCGTTTATTGAAGGATTAGAAGGAGTGGAGAAGTTTTCCGGTTTGGAAAAGAGAGTGCGACTCCCTGATGGTACGGAACTTCGAACCACAGACTGCTGCAATATGGATGTCGAGATAGGAGGCAAAGCGTTCGAAGCTCCGGCAATAGTTTTGAGGCTACCGGATTTTGATCTGATCCTAGGCATGAACTAGCTTCATTGGAACTACGCGCAGATAGATTGCCCCTCGAAGAGGATCACACTCAGACACGGAGACTCCTACGTCATCATTGAAGGTATCCGTTCCATCCCCCGACTTTCTTTATCTTCAGTACAGGCTGTTAAGGCCTATGAACAGGGAGAAGAGGTATACCTCATTTGCTTCGAGATGGCTGTGGTAGAGAGTTCCATAGCCGATGTTCCAGTGGCACGAGATTATGCTGAAGTCTTTCCGGAGAAGCTACCTGGACTACCACCCTCTCGGGACTTGGATTTCAGAATTCAGTTGGTGCCAGGGGCGAGACCAGTGTCCCGGGCTCCCTACAGGATGGCACCTAGAGAATTGGCAGAATTCAGGACACAGTTACAGGAACTGGTGGAATCGGGTTTTGTACGACCGAGTTCTTCGCCTTGGGGAGCACCCGTTCTATTTGTGAAGAAGAAGGATGGTTCGCTGAGACTATGTATAGATTATAGAGAACTGAACCGATTGACGGTTCGGAATACATATCCACTGCCACGGATAGATGAGCTCTTCGATCAGCTTCAAGGAGCTTGCTGGTTTTCAAAATCGGATTTGCGCTCGGGTTATTATCAGCTCCGCATCAGGGAAGAAGATATACCGAAGACGGCTTTCAGCTCACGCTACGGGCTATATGAATTCACGGTGATGCCATTTGGGCTCACGAATGCCCCCTCGGCGTTCATGACGCTCATGAACCGTGTATTCGAGCCTTATCTAGATCGGTTTGTCATAGTTTTTATTGATGATATTTTGATTTACTCACGATCTCGAGAGGAGCATGCAGAGCACCTAGCGCTGGTATTGCAGAAGTTAAGAGAATTCCAGATGTATGCGAAGTTCCTTAAGTGCCAGTTCTGGCTTCAGGAAGTGGCTTTCCTAGGACACACGATCAGTGGAGCTGGATTAGCAGTGGATCTGGCTAAGATAGAGGCGGTGCGGGATTGGCCACGGCCAAAGACAGCGTCGGACATCCGTAGCTTCTTGGGCCTAGCAGGTTATTATCGCAAGTTCGTGGAGGGGTTCTCGAGGATAGCCCTCCCCCTCACGTCCTTGACGAAAAAGGATGCCGCATTTGACTGGAAAGAGCAGTGTGAGTCAGTATTTCAAGAGCTCAAGGACCGGCTCACTTCATCCCCCATCCTTGCATTTCCCTCTGGGAGCGAAGGATTCCAGATATATACAGATGCCTCCTATCAGGGGATGGGTGCAGTCCTGATGTAACATGGACATGTTATCGCTTATGCTTTGCGACAGCTGAAGAAGCATGAGCATAACTATCTAGTACATGATCTCGAGCTCGGGGCCGTAGTCTTTGCCCTCAAGACATGGAGACATTACCTCTACGGGATTCATTGGGATATATACTCCGACCATAAGAATCTCAAGTACACCGACACGCAGAAGGTTCTGAACCTGCGACAGAGGAGGTGGCTTGAGTTCCTATGCGATTATGACTATAAGATGCACTATCACCCGGGGAAGGCGAATACTGTAGCAGATGCTTTGAGCAGGAGAGCCGGCACTTCTGGACCGGAGCCCCGGGTGATGTCTATGGAGCTGCTACGCATGATGGAGGATATGCACATTACCATGGTTTCGGAGGCCGAGCCAGTGATCTATCGAGAGTACCTGGACTCTTTGGTCAGCGATGATGATATACAGAAGCGTATTCTTACACATCAGAGATTGGATACTGATCTAGAGCCTATTTTTGGCGCTTTGGAAGGAGGCAAGTATGAGGACTACACGCTGGAGGACGATCTTCTTCGATTTCGTGGTCGGGTGTACATTCCAGCAGGAGGTGGGATCCGGGATGACATCCTCAGAGAGGCACGCTACTCCAGATATTCAGCGCATCCCGGCATCACCAAGATGTGGGCTGACTTACGACGGACCTTGTACTGGCCAGGAATGAAGAGGGAGATCATATATCTTGTGACACACTGCGAGACTTGCCAGCGGGTGAAGGCCGAGTGCAAGAGCCCAGGCGGTGTATTACAGCCACTGCCAGTCCCAGAATGGAAGTTCGAGGATATTTCCATGGATTTTGTACACGGACTCCCTCGCTCCCATTCTGGGCACGATTCTGTCTGGGTCATTGTGGACAGGTTGACCAAGGTAGCACGGTTTATCCCGGTCAGAAAAGATGCCCCAGTTGCTGTGTTGGTGAGGTTGTTTGTAGAGCAGTTCATCCGGTATCACGGAGTACCCAGGTCTATTGTTTCAGATAGAGACGGTCGCTTCACCTCCAGGGAATGGAGGGCAGTGCATGCTTACTTGGGGTCCAGGCTTTCTTTTAGCACTGCCTTCCACCCGCAAACCGACGGTCAGACAGAGCGGACGATACGGACTATGGAGGACCTGCTCAGGTTATGTATTCTGGATACAGGGAAGCCCTGGGAGAGGCTACTGCCACTGATCGAATTCTCATACAACAACAGCCACCAGGCCAGCATTGGGATGGCTCCTTACGAGGCACTTTATGGAAGGAAATGCCGAACTCCGTTGTCTTGGGTTCAGGATGTGGATACTCGAGCCCTCGGGACAGATTTTGTGGAAGATACGGAGGCCCAAATTTGCTTGATCAGGGATCGGCTTTTGGAGGCTCAGAGCAGACAGGCAAAATATTATGATGCACGACACCGGAAGGTGGAGTTCCAGGTTGGGGACAGAGTTTTTCTGAAAATTCGACCGATACTCGGTGTTTCTCGGATACGGAGACACAAGAAGCTCAGCCCCCGGTACATGGGACCCTACTTGATTTTGGAGCGTGTGGGCCCCTTTGCTTACCGGCTGCAGCTACCTCCGGAGCTGAGCAGCCTACATGATGTTTTCCATGTCTCTTCCTTGCGAAGAGCTCTTCTTCGACCTGAGCAGCATATCACTACTGCAGCTGGACCGGTAGAGCCTGACCGTTCAGTTAGATTGGAGCCGATCCGGATCGACGATTCAGCCGTCCGAGTGTTGAGGAAAAAGAAGGTTCCGCTCGTGAAGGTGTTGTGGTCCAACCATGGAAAGGAGGAGCACACCTGGGAACCTAGAGATCTGATGCTGGAGTGCCATCCGGAGCTATTTTCATCAGGTACCTTTTATGTTATCTTTTAAAAGTCCCTTTAAGTTACTACAAATAGAACCCGTAGACCCGAACTTAAATTTCGGGGACGAAATTATTCTTTTGTTTATAGGATTTGTAACATCCCAATGTTACTTCTAGACCCCTTAGCTTAGATTGGGTTAGGCATGGGGTGGGTGTTCGGGTAATAAGCTAGGTTTGACCCTAGATAGTGGGTTGTAGCCATGTGGGGCCCACCATGGGACCAAAGTCAAACTAGGTCAAACTAGCCTAAACAGGAACCCTAGCCACACCATGACCCCACCATGATGCCCTAACCCTAAATACAATCTAAGTGGACCCTAAGGTAGGCCATGGGGTCAACTAGTTGACCCATGATGAGTCAAGTCAACATTTTGACCTAATTAGTAAAAATGGTGCCCTAGCCCAATTCACTGGGTTGGGTCCACCCAAACCAACCCAAAATCACTAGGTGGGTCCAAAGTGACCCTATACCCCCTATGGAAGAGAAACGTAGGGGCATGCAATGGTAATTTTGGGAATTACCTAGGAGAGAGAAAATATGATAAATAGGAGAGAGAAAGTGTTGAGAAATTGGTTTGGGCCACTTGGACTCATCCCATCAACTAATAATGGGTGGGCTGTCCATATAGGTGCACTAGAGGGTGTGGGGACCCACCATGCAACATTGGGTCAAACCCAAGCCCAAAACCAAGCCCCTCTCTCTCCTATCTCAAACATGTGAGTCAACCCACCTCTCCACTCACCCAACCCAACCCTAACCTTGGAACCCGACACCTTAGGATCTAGACAACCCAGCTGGAGCAGTGGGGCCCACTCCCACATACCCAACCAGCCCACACACCCAAACCGAGCCCCCACATTGGTGAAATCGCCCCACATAGGTGAAATCGCCCCCCCTCTCTTATCTCAGCCCAAAACCGAGCTCACTCACTCACTCCCCCTTCATCCCTACCCCAGAAAGAGAGAGAGAGGAAAGAAGTCAGCTGCAGCCATGGCAAGCCGAAGAGATCGCCGGAATTGTCATTCCATGGGTACCCGCCACCACCCTCAACCACAACCGCCACCGATGGTCCATATCCCTTCCCCTCTTACTGTGCTAGTATCCTAGATCCTCTAGGCTAGAGGTCGAGCTCAAACGAGCTCGACAATAGGATTCCAAAAGCTTGAATTTTTCTGTAAAAATGGCATTTCCTGGGATCTCGGCTTGGTTGCGCCGCCGCCGTCCGCCGCTCTCCGCCGCCCAGCCGCCGGCCAACTCAAGCCCCGACCACCGTGAGGCCGGGGAAGAACTTGGCCGGAGGTCCCGCCGCCGGCGATGGCCGGGAACGGCCCCGCAAAACCACCCAGCACGGGTTGGCCATGCATGCATGCATGGAGAAGATGATCCAGATGCCGTCTGATTTGCTTTTAGATTCGTGCATGATTAAATATTTTTTTTTGTTATTATCATTATTGCTGTTATGATTAAATAAATGAATAGTGAATATTCCTGGGACTTTTTAGCAGTCACTTGCATGTTAATGTTAGGGTGCCTAGAGACCTCACCATAAGTCGAGCCCTGTATGAAAAATGTAGGTGGATGTGTTGGCCTTAAAATGCCACAAAAATCATAGGTTTTGGTCAAGTAGTTTGTCCTGTAGGGTTGTTTTGCTAGGACAGCTCCTAGGCTAGGGCAGAAATTAAAAATGATGCCCAAGCCAAACCATGTGTCCTCATGACCTGAAATTTTGGTCATGTGTGTATTTAGGGCATGTCTAGGCCCTGCCAAAAATTTGGAATTTTTGGAAAACTTTTTCCTATAGTTTTTACCATTATATTAAAAAGTAAATTAAAGGTATAAATGTAATTATAAGCACCCAAATGGCCCCAAATTTTGGTGGCATGTCCTTAGGGACGTTATTGGTGTCTGGTAGAAATGTCAGAGCAATTGGACCCCTGCATGATGGGTTAATCCATGTACATGTGTTGGCTAATTTTAGCCTTGGGGTGCATTTAGCAAGAAAGGATATTTGGTGTATTTAGCCTAGTTGAGGCATCCAAAAAATTGTGGAATTTATCCCAGGGATTAATTAGAGTAAATTTCACCCCTAGAATTTATTATGGAATTTTTGGGATTAAAAATCCTATTATTTGGTATTTCCAAAATAAAAGCCTTTTTTGGAAAATAAATTGTAGGAATAGGTTTTGATCAATGAAAGATCCCCAAAATCAGTCAAGGCAAAAATGAGGCTTTTAATTGACTAAAGAAAATTTCATTTCTCTGTTTGACAACTGTTAGAGCAAAATTCATGGAAATGACCATTTTACCCTTTTTGTAAATGTTTATGAATTGGTATAAATACTTGTTGGAAAATTGTGAAAATAATCCTAGAGTTGCATAATTGTTATATTAGTCTTGTAGATTTATATCAGAATTTTTGGGTACACTGTTAATTATTAATTAGCATAATGGCATTTTTGGTAAATAATTAGGAATGGATTTTGATAGACCATTACACTGTAGAAATTAATGAAACTCTGCCATTAGTCATAAAATAGTAATATAAATGCTCAGTAATTTTCCTAGAATTTTGGTGTATATATTTCTTGTACTTCATTTGGAAAGTGATAAATAGGTAGAATTTGTATTAATTATGGGAAAAATAGAAATATAAAAAGGGAAATTATGAAATGTTGTAGACAGTAATATTTTATTCATATGCAACTCAGGAAAATTCCCTTAGGTCAGAAGATTTTAATTGATAATACTTCTTGTGTAAAATGACCTAGGGAATAATTTAAAAGATTTAATTAAAGGCCTTAATGACCTAGGAAAAATTATGAAAATCAACACACTCATTTCATTAGTCCATACCACCCTAGAATAAATATTTGGAGTCAGTTGGACCAAGAATTTAGAAGTTCGATTTCAGGGTGGTGTTAGGTCATGGGGTGCGCATAGTAAAAGTAGGCTGGACTATAGGCCGGCAGGGAATGAATCAACAACTGAGTTAGAGTCTAAGTTCGGAAGTATAATCCTGGGTGGCAGATGCATTCTAGAGACGAGAGTAACAGTGCAACATTAGTCTTGCCTAGGAAGAGTTGACGGAAGACCGTCACTCCTTAATCCATACCTTAAGTCACTAGGTCACTCTATGTAACAGGAGAGAGAATAAGGGATTCGGGGTAGGCAATAACTAAAGTAAATATCCTTGAGAAAGGGAGCTTTGGGTTTCAGCCCATCGTAGCTCCAAGTGCCCCTGAGAGCCCTTCACCGGGAATACCTTGGGCAGTCCTGGGATTAACCTTAAGACTCTAAGTATGATAATCTGTAGACAAGAGTAGTCTAATAGGTTAAGTGAACTGGACATGTGCTCACTCGTGCCGGGTTGAATGGACTTGGAGTCTTTTGACTACTTGCTCACCCGTGCAGAGTTGGAGAAAGGGATTGGCTTATATACACTCACCCAGGCAGGGTTGGAGTTTTTGTAGCACATACTCACCCGTGACGGGTTGGAGAGATTTGGGGACTGGATAGTCCATCGAGCTGGAGACTCAATATACTATACTTGCATGTGCATATACTAGTGGCGGGCCATGCGGTACTAGTCGGTCGTCACACCGACGGCAGTACGGTGGACCAGGCGGGTGCGAGGGTTAGAAGGACCAGTAAGATGTTTATACTGGAGTCTGGAGGACTTTTCCTAATAACGCGCACCCGACCCAACAAGACTGACGGGTCGTCAACAAAGTGGTACGCAGAGACTCTAGAGTGCACTGGCGGTGTACAGAGGCGTACAAGAGAGGTCTAGGCCTCGTAGTGTGTATACCCGCCTAGAAGGCGGAGACGCCCGCTCCGCTGCTGCCGTAGCCACAACGGTAGTACCTGAGAGTGATGCTAGCTCTTGAAAAGTGGGAACTAAAGGTCTGTGATCACGGAGTCGAGTGTGTGTGTTGCACTGCATGTTCATATCATACCCACCATATAGTTGCATAACATTAACCTTCATAACAACTTAAGACACCTAATGTATAAGTGGTGTGGGACGCTTATACATTAGGACCTGCTATACGATCCCTTAGCCTATAAGCTTGAGTGGGCATGTTTATAGGTTGAGGTTACGTTACTTTCTTATATATATATATACTTGTGAAACCTGATACCCCATTGTATAAATGGTATGGGACATTTTATACAATGGGAGCCCTGTAGAAGACCCCTTACTTATGCGTACCCGCATAAGTGTAGGTTACTTTTCATTATTTACTTGATTATATATTCTGCTTAGTTTCCTGTCACCTGCTCCGCTTTTGTCACCCCTTGTTTGTCCTCCACTTCGTCCTCCCGCACGGTGCCTAGGAGTTGCAGGAGGAGGTGTTGAGGATACGACTTAGTCTTTTTGACTAATGGTCGTTGACCTTACTATTTTAGGAGCTCGAGGAGGTGGACCAGCACGTCGAGGAGGCAGGACTTGAGGGGCAGATACCAGCTACTACTACCGGAGCACGTCTACAGGTGTGATGTGAGAGAGTTTTAGCTTTTCCGCTGCTGTATGTGAGAGTGAGAGTGATCATGATGTACTGGGCATAAGCCCTATTTACTTATATTTGTTGCACTCATTGCGGACTGATATTTCATTCTCTTTTGATATATATGTGTGCTGTGGCTGTGGACTTCTTCTGCGTTTACTCTGTTATTATGCATTTATTCTCATATTGGCCGACAGGTTATGATCGTACTAGCCGGCAGAATCGGCGTCTTGCGGTGACGACTAACCCGTGCGTTAGTGTCACCGTAAGGTGGCGGTTCTGGGCATAAGATCCGGGTTAGCCTCGGGATGAGGAGACAGGATCTTACATGTATAATCCTACATTTGTTATGGTGCCCTTAGACACATGATAGGTACGACAAATACTAACTACCCTTCCCACCATCACTTTAAGTTTAGGCCAAAAGAATTTCTCCTCGACTAGCGTAATTGTCTTGTCCCTATTGAAGTGGCCACTCAACCCTCCACTATGCAGCTCCAAAATGATATAATGTCGTAGAGAGGACTGCGGGATACACAACTTCCCATGCCTAAAGAGGTAACTGTCTCTAATAACAAACGCAGATATCGTCGTGGGGGAGCTATCCTGTGCGGATAGATAGGATTCCTTAAAATCAGGGAAGGTAGCGTACTCATCTCTAATGCGTTCGAAGCCTACAACGTTAACCTCCATAGTGGAAAGCAAGAGGGTAAGGCGACTAAGAGCATCTACGACTCGGTTATCTGAACCCTTAAGGTGCTTAAGGTTAAACGTGTAACCTTATAGGAAAGCTACCCACTTAGCATATCGCGGGCTGATTTTATGCTGGCCATTGATGAAGCGCAAAGCCTCGTGATCGGAGAGGATCACAAACTCCTTGGAGAGGAGATAGTGCCTCCAATGGTGCAAACACCGCACAACCGCATAAAATTCCCTATCGTGGTTGGATTAATTTAACTTAGCGCCGGTTAACTTCTCACTTAAGTAGCTAATTGGGTGCCCCTCCTGACTCAAGACACCTCCTATACCCACCCCAGAAGCATCACAAGTTAACTCGAAGACTATGGTGAAGTCAGGTAAACTCAAGACAGGTGCCTCGGTCATAAGCTTCTTAATGCGATTGAAAGCATGGGTAGCAGAATTCGTCCAAGTGAACTCTCCCTTCTTCATACACTCCGTAATGGGGTCCATGATGCTACTGAAGTTGCATATGAAACGACGATAGAACGTAGCTAATCCATGGAAACTACGCACCTCACGTAGGCTAGTCGGTTCGGGCCATTCCCGTATCACTCGAACCTTACTAGGATCAACTCGTATGCCATCTAACCCGACTATATAACCCAAAAACTCTACCTCTGACGCGTATAAGGTGCATTTATTAAAGTTTAGAAACAATGTCTCCTTCCACAGGGTTGAAAGAATCGCTCTCATGTGAGAGATGTGCTCGACAGTTGTGGTGCTGTAGACTAAGATGTCATCGAAATAAACTACCACAAACTTGCCTAAGAATGGCTGAAAGACATGTGTCATCATCCGTGAGAAGGTGCTGGGGGCATTGGATAACCCAAAGGGCATCACAAGCCACTCATATAACCCTTCCTTAGACTTAAACGCTGTCTTCCATTCGTCTCCCTCACGGATCCTAATCTGGTGATAGCCACTCCGTAAGTCCAATTTCGTAAAGATAGTGGCGCCAGATAAAACATCTAAGAGATCATCTAATCGCAGAATAGGAAACCTATACTTGATAGTAATCTTGTTGATAGCACAGATATCAACACACATCCGCCATGTACCATCCTTCTTGGGGGCAAATAAGGCTGGTACTGTACAGGGACTCAAGCTAGTCCTAATGAACCCCTTCTTTAATAGGTCCACAATTAGGGTCTGTAACTCCTTATGGGAAGCAGGATGAAGCATATAGTGGGGCTGGTCTGGTAGGGATGAACCAGGAATAAGGTCTTTCGCATGTTGTATATCCCTAAGTGGTGGCAACGTCGATGGTAGTTCTTCCGGGTAAACATCTTTATATTCTTCCAACAATGCCCGGAGATCACCAGGTAAGTCATCCAACACTCCCAATTCAGTCCTCGCGCTCATAAGTACTAAAGCATACAACACTCCATCAAGAAATGAGTCCTTCACAAATTCTTTCTTACCCACTAGACTCAACGTCCTCCTCTCTACTGGGATAGTGGTGTCCTTAGCCACAGGTACTGACTCCTTTGCAATGGTCAGCCTCAACGTAATGACCTTGCCATTAAATTTAAACTCATACGTATTGGCTCTCCCAAAGTGTGTCACGTCGAGGTCGTATAGCCAAGGATGGCCCAACAACACGTGGCAAGCGTCCGAGGGAAGGACATCACACCACACCTCGTCAGTATAGGATTTGATCGAGAGGAGTACAAGGCATCTCTTGGTGACCGGGACGGTAACCTTATTAATCCAAGCTACCTGATAGGGAGTCAGGCGGGGCTGTGTAGTCAAAGGCATACGTGTAATGACATTCTCAGAGATGACATTTACACAACTGCCACTATCAATGATCATCTTGCACAACTTTGCGCCACTCTTAAAGATCAGGGAAAATATACTCGTCCTCTTCCAGTCATCTAACGGATGAGGAGTGGTCAAGATACAACGCATCACAATAAGGGGTGATCGTCCTCTAAATTACTTGGGACCCCATCTCGGGTCACTCTCCTCAGCAGCCTCATATACATAATAAGCAAGGTCGGTAGTAGACTCTAATAGGGCGATGGCTTTAGTCTTCGTCGGGCATTCAAAGGCATAGTGACCTTGAATGCCGCAAGAGTAACATATAGCGTTAGACTTGCTAACTTTCCCGATGGGGATATGCTCACTAGCGGGGTTCTTTGTGTTTCTAGCAGTGATCGCGACAGACTTTGACTCGGTGGACCGAAACTTCCTTTTGTCCTGATATGTGGAGGTAGATGCTCCAGCTGTGGACTCTCCCTTCGCATGAGAATAATGGGAGTGAACCTTAGAGGCTAAGTGCTTTTCGATGTTGAGGGCGGTACTGAAGGTCGTGTTCAGATCGCTATGACCATATCGTAAGAGCTTCCGCTGAATATCGGGGTGAAGCCCCTTACGAAATCTAGATAGGGTGACCTCAGGGATCTCCCTCAGATCACAATGCATCATAAGGTCTTTCAGTTCTCCCATATACTCCGCTACCGAATTTGAGCCCTGCCGTAGAGTGGCAAGATCATCGAACAACTGTGTCCGATGGTATGCGGGAACGTACTGATCGGTCAACAGGTTCTTCATCATCGGCCAAACTATAAGGGAGGCTCGGTGTCCGGTTCCTAACCTCCGCTCCTCATTCATTCAAAATGTCTTTGCACGACCTGTTAACTTCATCCAGGCAACTTGGACCTTTTCGGGATCCGTCAGGTTATGCCACTCGAAGTAACACTCCATATCCACTGTCTAATTAAGGAAGATCTGGGGATCTCCCATGGCATCATAAGTGGGGGCATTAATCTTAATGGCACTCATGAGATCAAAACCTCTCTCGTGGCTGTGTTCTCGATGGGGTGCTCGGGGGAAGTCCTCTTCAGAATCCGAATCAGGAGTTTGTTGGCGTCGGTTGGGCTGCTCAACATTAATGGGTTGTGGGGGAGGCCTAGCTTGATTTTGTAGGATCTGTGCTAACATGTTCCTAAGCTCCTTCATTTCGTTATGTAACCCCGCTATGGTCTCAGTGTTGGGATCCCCACGCTCGTTCACAGCCATCCTAGAAGTAGAAGGTGTAGAGTATTCTATTCCTACTCTCGTTCGCAACCAAAATTTGGAAAGATGAAATTTTCTAGGGCTGACCCTACATGAAAAATAGAATATTTTTATAGTTTCCCGATGTGACAAAAATGTAGAACGTTAAAAATTTTTGTTTTTAACTTTTCGCTAGAAATTGCAGATTTTGGAGCGCTATTGGCAGACCAGAATTTTTTTTTGTTTTTTTGTGCGTGTCGACAAGACTAATGTGAGAACGTTCAATTAGAAAATTGACACGACTACCTCTGATACCAAATTGATGTAGCGTACGCTCTAAACAGAGATCTACTCTAGATGAGGCTCTAATTCTCCCTTCAACACACTCTTGTACGATCGCACCTACACAAGCCTCTATCGTTCTCAACGACAAACCGTCTCGCCCACAAAACATAAACACAATCGGAGAATGATCGACTCGAAATCAGCGGTAAAAATTGAGTTGACTCGTTCCCAAAATCAACGCAAAGGTTGCCAACCTTTTTGAGAGGAAGACCAAGGGTACTAAGCCAAGATCCACTCAAGCAAAATGGATCCACCCGATCCGGAAACAAGAAACAAGAAAGATAACGATTTTATGCAAAGATTTGAAAGGCGATTGAAATTAATGCCGCGGACAACACGATGGTTAACCTTCCAAAAATCTACTTAGAAGAAGCACTTGGAGGGAGAGGGGAGAGTTTACCCAACCGGTTGGCGCCAAGTACTCTAGATAACTTGTCGGAGAATCACTCTCTCCACGATTACACCGGCGTTGCACAGAATGGATCCACCGGCGTCGCACCGAGTGGGATGCAGTCCTTCTTTCTCGGAGTCGCACCAAGAAATCTCGTCGGAGAGCTCCACAAAGGGGGCGGCCGAATAGGAGAAGAGGGGAGCAAGGGGGCGGCTTTTCTCAAGCTGGCCGAAATTTTAGAGGAGGGATTTAGGGTTCTAATTTTCTATCATTCTCTTAATAAGCCTCCTATATATAGGAGTTAAAAAATATATCAAACCATCCAAGATTGAGATGTAACCTCATCAATCCGGATGGTTATTAGCACACCAAAATGTTTTAAATGCATGAAAAATATAAAAGATTACAAGTTCCAAATAAAATTGCATCTAAATTAAAATATCATTTAAACTAAATAAAATTGTCTTCAAGTAAGCCTTTAAGTAGGCTTCGCGCGCCGCGGGCAGAGATTGTAGTGTTGCCTTCCATTAGCGGTCCAAGAGTCGTCATGTCTCCTGAAATCTTTATGTTTTAGTATTTCGGCGTCATCTTCAAGTGGTGGTGGTCAGGCCGCGGCATCACTAGGTATAGGTTAGGGTGACTCTCTATCCAAATTTCAAATCATTTGGACAAGGGATGAAGTGGGGCACTCATTTTAGTCTCTGTCTAACCTTAGGTGTAGACCACACCATAATGAGTGCCCAGATCAAACTAGACATCCAAATTAGTTCAAACCAATTTTAAATTAATGTAAACCCCTAGGTCTACAACTTTGATATTTACCATTTTATCACTAGAGGTCTTTAGGTATTTTTAATAAATAAAAACATTAAATACATATCCTGTGATAGAAATGAAATGAATTGAATATTTATCCTATGGTTTAAATATAAATCAACACGAATCTTGGCGCATGATGGATGACATCTGGTCATCATCTCCAGCTTGCCGATGACCAGGATTTCATTTTACAGGGCCATCTTCAAGCCACTGCCGCAGGCCACCCAGCCACCTCCCTGGCCAGCCTCCGCCACCACCACCTCCATCGAGGTGGTGGTTATCGCCAGGCGGCTGCACAACTGCCAGAGGGGCCGATTCTGGCGATCTCGATAGGTCAATTTTTATGGAAAAAACGTTAAATCTTCGTTTCCGATCAGGCTCAATTGAGCCCGATTTTCATCCCTAATTAACCCTATGATCTACCCATATAGAGAGGAGGAGGGGAGGATCTTATTAATGGTCTGGAGACGAGCCGATCTCCGGTTTGTCATGGTGGTGGTGCCTCCAGCCGGGTTTCTACAACTACACAGTGGGACGCCTTATCTTCTTTAGGTAAAATGTGTAAACGAGTCCCCTGAGTCCAGAGAAGCTTTTAAAACCACCATATGATGAATAGGAATGGTGTGGGCTGAATGGCCATTTATGGCAATTAAAGGCCATTCTCGTCCATGTTGGGGGGGGGGGGGTGAATCTGGCTTGGGGTGGCCAGGAATCGGCAAAAAGTACTCTCTCTTCCCAGGAGGAGTTTAATCCGGCCACCAAAGCTGGCCCTTGGCCTCCCTAAGCCAGGAATGGCTTCTTCCTTCCTCTTTCTCTCTCCTCCATTAAGGGTGAGGTGGAGCTCTCTCTCTCCTAGTCACCAAGGCTGACTTGGTTATCCTATTAGGCTATTTTCACCCCACTAAATCATATCATCCATAATTAAGAGGTGGTTAGCCCAAATGAAAAAGGGCTTGAGCTTGGGTTAGCCCATTTGGGCTGAGTTGACCTAAACTAGACTAGGGTTTACCTTGGTCATTTTGACATTTTGGGTTGACCCCAATGGGTCCTTGGTGAACCATTGACCCCACATTAGGTATAAGAAGACTTGGTAGGGTTGGTTGGGCTCATAAGGGCACATTGCCCTTAGTTAGGGCACCTTGCCCAAATTAGGACTAGGATTATCCTAGGTCAACTTGGACACCCAAAGTTGACTCCAATGGACCCTTAGGGGCTTAATGGATCTTCCCATGGGTTTGTGAGGTTGTGGTGAGGTCTTGGAGTCATGGTGAAGCCCATTAATCATCCTAACCTAGTATTTAGAAATCTACTATTTGCAGATCATAGTGATCCCTCCTACATTCCTAGGTCCACTTGGTCTTCTTGGGCTTCCTAGGGTTTTGCCATGACCTAGTGATTAAAAAACCACTCCTAGGGGCTCTAATTATTTGAGGGATGTTACAAATCCCAATATATAAACAAAAAATTTCGTCCTCGAAATTCATGTTAGGCCTACAGGGTTTTAAGTATGAATAGGAAATTGTAACATCCCAAGAGGTTGTGAGGGATACCTGTCTGAAAAAGCTCTAGATACTTTTGTTACATCAGATCCTGCGGCTCCCAGGTGTGCTCCTCCTGACCGTGATTCCTCCACAAAATCTTGACTAACGGGACATTCTTGCGGCGCAAGACTCGTATCCCCTTATCGTAAATCTGGACCGGCTCTAGGTGAATTGACCGATCAGATGCTACCGGCCCATCCGTGATAGTAATCTGCTGCACCAGGCATAGTAGAGCCCTCTTAATGGAGGATACATGGAACACATCGTGTAGACCCTCCAGCTCCGGCGGCAAATCCAGCCTGTATGCTAAGGGACCGATCCGCTCAAGGATTATATAAGGCCCCATATATCTCGGGCTGAGCTTCTTCTTCCGACCACACACCCGTGAAACTCCATGCATCGGTCGAATCTTCAAGAATACCCGGTCCACCACTTGAAACTCCACCTGACGATGCCAAGCATCGTAATACTTAGCCTGTCTGCTCTGAGCCTCTAACATCATGTCCCGTATCAGCCTCACCTGAGCCTCGGTGTTCTCAATAAACTCTGAGCCCAAAGCCTTTGTATCCTCTTCCAGTATCCATGATAATAGAGTCCTACACCTTTGTCCATATAGGGCCTCATAAGGAGCCATACCTATGCTAGACAGGTAGCTATTATTATATGAGAACTCGACTAGTGGCAACAGCTTCTCCCTTGGATCTCTGCAATCCAGAATGCATAGTCGCAGTAGATCTTCCAAAGTCTGATTGGTGCGTTCCGTCTGCCCGTCAGTCAGGGGATGAAAAGCTGTACTGAATGTCAACCGAGTTCCTAAGTAAGTCTTCATTGATTGCCAATCCATGGACATAAACCATCCATCTAGATCCGATACGATCGTCCTGGGTATGCCATGATAAAGGACGAACTGCTCCACAAATTTCCGAACTAGCACACAAACCGAGTCATCCTTTCTAATCGGGATAAATCTACTACCTTCGTCAGCCGGTCGACGATCACCCAGATAGAATCGTTCCCCGTCCGCGATCGGGGAAGCCCATGTATGAAGTCCATTTCGATATTATTGAACTTCCACTCCGGCACCGGGAGTGGTAGTAGTAATCCTGCGATTCCTGCACTCTGCCTTCAATAGCTGGCATGTCTCTCAGTAGGTCACGAAGTAGGTGATATCCTTCTTCATGCCATGCCAGTACATGGTCTTCTTCAGATCCGCAGTCATATTCGTAACTCCGTGGTGTACCGAATACCGGTTGCGGTGGGCCTCCGTCATGATATCCTCCCGGACCTTGCCTCCCTCTGGTATATAAACCCATCCTCTGAAGCACACTAGGCCATCCCTCAATGTGTAATATCCAGCAGTGCCTGCCTCCAAGGCCCGGAATATCGGCTCCATCTTGGCGTTCTGTCTCTGCCCATCTCTGACTCGGTATCGAAAGTCATCTATAGCGCTCAACGCGGTTAAATACTCCTAATAAAGCTCGGGGTCATTAGACAACACTAGCATTATGTGCATATTGTAAGACCCCCTCTTTTTTTTTAAAACACCTGGGTCTTAGGCCCAGAACCGCCCCTTTGCGGTGACAACTTCACGCCCTAAAGGGGGTCATCACCACAAAGCGCCGATTCTGCCGGCCAATTCCATCACAGAAAGGTAGCACAATGAAGTAAAAGCAAGTCCACAGGAAATCATATATATATAAGTAAAATCTCCACGAAGGGAGTGTCCACATAATAATATATCAGAGTACTAAAAATACGGGCTTATGCCTGGTACATCATAATACTCACTACAGGTCACTCATGCAGAAGCAAAAAAAAACATCTACTCAAGGTCGAGACTCACGGCCCTGGCTGTATGAACTCCGGAGCTAGACTGCCCCATCTCCAAGCGCACCGGTCTCTAGGGCTGCTCCCCTGTGCTGGGCTCCACGATCCCCTAAAATGATGCGGTTCGAAAACCGTTAGTCATAAAGTCTAAGCCCTATCATCACCGAGCAGAGAGGAAGAAAGGGAAGAAAATGAAGGTGGAGAATAAATCAAAAGCAGGTGACAACGGACCTATGCTAGCAATTCTATTATAAATAATGGCTATAACAGAAAGTAGGAAATGTAACCTTAACTTATGTGCGAAAGCACCTAAGCCAAGGGTTCTTCTGCAAGGCTCCCATCATATAAAGTTTCCCATACCACTTATACGTTGGGGTGTCAGTTATCAAACAGCAGCATATATATTGAGTTTAACCTTAATTTATAAACTTCCCCACACAAGCTTATAGACCAATGGGTCGTTTTGCAAGGCCTATTGTATAAGCATTCCATTACACTTATTTATTAGGTGTCGGGGGTTAAATGAATCGATTATGCTATGACATGCAAGTGGGTATGATGGAACATGCAAGTGCAACTCACACACCCGACTCTGTGCACACAGACCTTTAGTTCCCCCTTTCGGAGCCGTTACCTCCCAGGATACCCTCATAGTGGCAGCCGGAAGCGGTGGGTTGGGACTCACCCACCTCTAAACCAGTAAAGCACTACCGATAAGACCTATCGTACGCCTCAATGCTTGGTGCACAAAGCAGACTCCTGCGTACTCTTGCCGGCTGGCGCACCGGACGTCTGTTGGTGAAGTGCTAACCACACTTGCCAAGTCAGCGTATTGGCGTCGGTGCATCAAATCTTCAATACCAAAGAACCACAACCTTAATTTTCTTTCCTTTTATGCACATGCAAGTTTAACGTATCAAACAAATCGAGCCGAAGCATCCCGGACCATCCCGTCCGTCTCTTAACTTATCGAGCCGAAGCTCCCAACAATCTTCATGTACTAATAGTGTTTGTGAAACGTGTAACCCTAATTACTAAGTTACTCTTATCAGTTGGTTAATACAGTTTACGTTAACCCAGGACTGCCCCCGGTATTCCCTGTGAAGGGCTCTCAAAGGGCACTAGGAACTATGATGGTAGCTGAAGCCCATCGTTCCCTTTCGCAAGGCACTTATTGTTATTGGTTGATTCCCTTTGCCCATTCCCTTCTCATGTTACGATAGACTAACCTATGGTGATTTTTAACCTTCCTCTCTTCGGGGAAGACGATCTTTCGTCGAACTCGAGCACCTCTAAACTCTAGCCAAACCACTTCTCCCTACTCTTCATATCATTCTATTGCGATATCATCCACATCTATCCACCCAAACAAAATGACTAACTCCAACAACTATCCCAGATCATGTCCTATTGCAATTTAACAATTTGCTATATGCAGACCAACCTAGACTATATGTCGAACCGAATAGGAGATAATCTAGATAATCATCCAAATGACCTAAATTATTTACTGGAGACTTATCATGACACAAATAGACTAAATCCAGAAAATGATAATTTTCCTAATTTATCTGGCATTTAATTAATTTTCTTTAAAGCTTCTAAGGGCTACCAATTGAACATGAAGTGCACTTTTCAAGTATATAAAAAGCTTCATAAAATCATGATAAATTTTAAAAAATAATTTAACAGTAAAGCCAATATATTATAATTTTTCTAGTATTTTAGGGACTCTAATTTTATTTTGATAATAAATCTTATCTCCTTCCATTAATGAAGTAAGTGTAGTAGATAATCATCTAAAAATTCTTATTTAATCTTCTAGAGAAGATACTGTCCTAAAAACATCAGTGGCCAAGTTTTATAATTCTTCAATTGGGATTTAGTTCTAGAATAAATAATTACCAAAATCTCAAAAAGCAATATTTGTGAAGCAAGTATTGTAGAAATTCTCCTAAAAATTATGAATAAAATTATACAACTAGATATTGATCTGCAAACATCATTGGCCAAGTTTCATAATTTTACAGTTGGTAATTTACTCTAAATGATTTATTTTCCATAATTGCCCTTTTTGGAACTTATGAAGGAAGTACTAGATATAATCAACTAAAAGTTATACAAAAATTCAGGAGAAACCATTCTGACCTAAAACATTTACTTCAAAGATTTCATGGGGTTTCACTGAGTAGAAAGCTCTAAATAATGAAAAAAACAATTTGGGCTATAACAAACTTTACAAATGAAGTGATAGAAATAAACATCATAAAATTCCAGTAAAATTGCTATAGGTAATACCCATTCCAAAACTTACTCTACCCGAGTTTCACAGCTTTTAGATAATATTTACTGATAGATTTTACTTATTGGAGATTTTTCTCTAAAACTAAGATTAGGGTTTAAGGTATCTACCTATCTCCAAATCCTCCAAGGTTCCATCCAGATGATTTATAATATGCTAACGACTACTCTACTGAATTTCAAGGCAATATGAGGGCATTTTCCCCCTTGTACTTTACAACCCTCACAAACCTCCCTTTTGGGTTTGAGTTTTGATCCTAGGGTAAATCAACCCTACACCACACCATTTTCTCCAAGTGGGTTGTAATAACCCTTCTAAGTTTGTGGTCAAAGTATCATCCTCTGTTGAGGTTATTCGACCATTCCAACCTCTGAGTGCACTTTTTACTCAAAACACCTCATTAATGCCTAGTTAAGGATAGGTGATTTCCTACTTAAAGCTCATCCAAATGAGTTGGAATTTTGTACAGAGCTAGGTTTTATAGCCAGGGACCACTCACCAAAATTTGGGAGGGTTTGGAGGTCTTTTGACCACCTAGATAAATTACTCTAACTATATTAAATTAAAACAAAAACCTTAGGCAAAGTGTCTCCAAAAATTCCCATTTTTGGATAGCCTCTAGGTATAGCTAAGGGTAACCCCCTGCCCAAATTTTTGGTTATTTGGACAAGGGACGAAGAGTGGGCATTCATTTTAGTTCCTGCCCAACACTTGGTACAACCCCACTAAAACGTGTGCTGCGGTCAAACCACTTACTAAAATGAGTTGAAATCAATTTTAAATTAATCTAGAGTCAAAGGGCTACAACTTTTGTGACTGGCTAGTTTTCCTAAATCGGCCTCTAAGTGCCTCGTTTTGCAAACTCAAAATTACTCATTTAATGTATATTTACCTTATATACTATATACTTAATTTTCCATTATAAAAAATGTTTTACTATTCAACTTCTACAGAACCCGAGAATTGAACTCAGAAAAACTTATTTTTTTCATGTAGCTCTTCCGCCATCCGTCGCTGGCCGTCCGGTCACTTCCCTGGCCAGCCACCACCACCACCACCATCTTCGTCGAGGCGATGGCTATCGGTCAGCGGTGGTTTGGCCGCCGGAGGTGGCGGTTTCCGGCATACCCGAAAAATATATTTTTCATGGTTTTTTCATGAAAATGCGAGATAGGTCCGGCTCCGTTGAGCACGAACCTCCTTTCTAATATCCTAAGATCTACCCACAAAAGAAGAAGTAGAGGAGGATCTTGTTCGCGGTTTGGAGGCGAGATGAACGTAAGATTGTCAAGGCGCGGTGGTGGCATTCCCGAACTTCTCCTACAGCAAGAACAATAATCTAAATCCATTTGGTCAAGAGTGTAAACCTCTCATCTTACTCTAAGGGGGATTTTATAGATCACCAAGTGGGGGAGGGAAAAGGGTAAGCATTTATGGCCATGAATGCTCTCCTCTTCATATTATTTCGGTTATGGTGGAGGGAGAGGAAAAAGGTGGAAGATGAAATGATGTTTCCAAGTGGCGATTTCCTATTGGACCAACCCTTCCTCATTTTATAAAGTGATTAGAGAAGGAAACGGCCCATAAATACTCCTGGTGTAACTCCCCATAATAAGAGTTAATTCTGGCATGCGTTAAAGTAATTTACAGCCTGGCTGACGTTTCGGCCTTTTTCACGAGCATGACACGTAGGTCACGGGCGTGACACTAGTCCATTCGTTGTTCTCAAGTCGACGACCAATTTTTCTATGTCAGTTCACGTGTCACCCCCCATATCACGGGCGTAACACATTCATCACGAGAATGACATGTATTCCTCGGTTGACGTTCGTCGAACTGAGATCGACGGTAGGTGGGGGCATCATGCCATAGGTCACGGGCGTGACGGGTCAGTCACGGGCGTAACACGCCTGTGTTGAAAAACTTGAGGGCGTCGATCGTCGAAAATGGGGGTCACGCCCTAGGTCACGGGCATAACGTGTCGGTCATGGGCGTGACAGGCCCGGGTTGAAAATTCTGCGCTCACCGATCGTCTTCCTGAAGTCGACGATCGTCGAAGGGGGTCACGCCCTAGGTCACAGGCATGACGACTCGGTCACGGGCGTGACCAACCCGTGCTGAAAATTTTGCGCTCACCGATCGTCTTCCTGAGGTCTACGATCGTCTAAGGGGGTCACGCCCTATGCCACGGGCGTGACGGGTCGGTCACGTGCGTGACCAACACCTGACTAAAAATTCAGATCTCGTCGATCGTCTTCCTGAGTTCGACGATCGTCGAAGGGGGTCACGCCCTATGTCACGGGAGTGACGGGTCGGTCACGGGCGTGACCAACACGTGACTGAAAATTCAGAGCTCGTCGATCATCTTCCTAAGGTCGACGATCATCGAAGGGGGTCACACCCTAAGTCACGGGTGTGACAGGTCGGACACGGGCGTGACCAACCCGTGACTCGAAATCTTGCCCAATGGACTTCAATTCTTGGGTTTCCTGGGGTTCTGCCATGGCAGACTGACTCCTACGGGTCTAGCCGAAAATGGGATGTTACACATATCTTCTAATCTCTACACCAGCTCCATGTACAAAATCTAAGGCTCTTCTCCGGAGGTGGCAGCTCTCTGACTCAGCGCAATGGCTACCACATTTGCCTTCCCTGGGTGGTATTGAATCTCGTACTAGTAATCTGCTAGAAACTCCACCAATTGCCTCTTCCTAATATTCAACTCCTTCTGCGTGTCCACGTACTTCAAATTTTTGGGATCAAAGTATATGTCGCAATGGACACCGTACAGGTAGTGCTGCCAGAATTTTAGAGCAAACACGGCCGCTCCCATTTCTAAGTCATGAACAGGGTAGTTCTGCTCATGCTTTTTCAGCTGGAGGGAAGCATAAGCAATCACGTGGACTTTCTGCATCAGCACTGTACCCATGCCTTTGTAGGAAGTGTAGGTGTAGTCCTGAAATCCTTCTTTTCCCAAAGGAAGGGCAAGGATAGGAGCCGAGGTGAGTCAATCCTTCAGCTCCTGGAAAGCCATCTCGCACTGCGGGGTACATATAAAGGGCACATCCTTCCTCATCAGGGTTGCTAGTGGGCGGGAGAATCGAGAGAATACCTCCACGAACTTTCGGTAATAACCGACAAGTCCTAGAAAACTCCGCACGTCTTTGGCCGTCTTTAGCTTCGGCCAATCCTAAACTTCCTGAATCTTAGCCGGGTCCACTGCCAACCCGGCTCCACTGATAATGTTGTCAAGGAAGGCCCCCTCCTTCAACCAGAACTGGCACTTGTTGAACTTCATATAAAGGTGGTGCAACCGCAGTCTCTCAAGAGTCAGTGTTAGATGTCGTGTGTCTTCCACCTCTGTCCTCGAGTAGATGAGGATGTCGTCAATAAACACGATTACGAACACATCCAGATAAACCTCGAACACCCGGTTTATGAGGCTCATGAACGCCGACGGTGCATTCGTGAGCCCGAAGAGCATCACGGTAAACTCGAACAACCCATATCTACTACTGAAGGCAGTCTTCGGAATGTCCTCCTCCTTGATCCGCAGCTAGTAGTAGCCCGACATAAAATCCAGCTTCAAAAAGGAATGCGCCCCTTCCAGCTGGTCAAATATCTTATCTATCCTTGGCAGTGGATAGGTATTCCGGACTGTCAGTCTGTTCAGTTCTCGTTATTCGATGCACGATCTAAGTGTCCCGTCCTTCTTCTTGACGAATAGCACCGGGGCTTTCCATGGTGAAGAGCTCGACCGAACAAATCCTGCCTCAACTAGATCCTGCAGCTGGCTTTAAAACTCCGCCAACTCCTCCGGGTCCATCCAGTAAGGAGCTTGGGGTATTATATCCACAATAACCAAGATTTGTATGAAGTCACCCTTGAACTAAGATGAATTAGGTTCTATTTGATTTCCTATTCTAGTTATGTGTTTGCAGGATTTATTGCCAAGTGTAGACCAATGTCAGTCTACAGTGGGTCATCAAACAAAGGACCATACAATATAATTCCTCATTGTGTGATCCAAGGTGTTGACTCATGTGTAGCCTCTCTATTGGGATACACTTCATGTTCAAGCACATGGACTAATGGATGAAGACTAGATGCTGTTTGGAATGAAGAACTCAAGTTCCATAAAGCTGAGAAAATTCTAAGTGTTGTACTCGAGTAGCTCTCTTAGTACTCAAGTAGAAGCCTTAGAAGGACTCGAGTAAAACTTTTCAGTAAGTCGAGTATGGAAATGGTTCTCAATTAGCTTATGTCTAGCACTTAAGAAGCCAAGTCAGCACTCGAGTAGACCTTCTCTCATTCTCGAGTGAACTTGCTTATCTCTCAGAAAATTTTCTAAGTCATGTACTCGAGTAGTAGAGCTGAGGACTCGAGTAGTTGAGAAGATTAAGTCGAGTGATAGATTTAGTTCTCGAGAACATTCTTAGACGACTTGAGTTGAATTTCTCTGTACTCGAGTAGTTCATTTATTACTCGAGTATCCTAATTTTAGCACTCAAGTGATTGACCATTTTATCCCGAATTTTCTCTAAGTCCAAGCTCTCGAGAAGCTCAAGTCTATCTCTCGAGATGTATGTCTAGTACTCGAGTGATCCATTAACCACTCGAGTGATTTTGTTTTACATCCAAAATTTCCAAATTTGCCTCCTCTCGAGTAGTCAAAGTCTTTCACTCGAGTGCCAGTCCATTCACACGAGTAGTATACGTCTCACTCGAGTAATGCTGAACCAATTTAAGAAAATTTTCTTAAGTCCCTGTCAGATATAATTTTTTAATGTCGTGACATGATTGGTCCACGTGGCCATCATTTATGTCGATTATTATTGTTAGGGAGATTATAAAAGGTCCTGTAATAATGACAAACTCTAAGAGAGTAATTTTAAGATCTAGACCGGCCGATAATTTCTTTATTCTTGACAAAGTCGTCGCACACCTTCAAGAACCCCAAGGGCAACTTTCGATCTAGAGAGATTCGCAGATCAAGGGATTCTTCTTTCTCCATCTACTCCTTTATTATTTGAATTAGAGTTTCTCAGAACAAGATCGATCCAAGAGTCTTCTTCCACTATTTCCGATAAAGCTGCAAAGTCCAAGAAAGAAGACCTAGGGAAATTTTCAGATCTGAGAAAATTATTGTTTGTATTTCTACAAATCTCTTTTTAATCTTGTAGGAGCTTATTCTCCGAGTTGTAGGAAGTTTTCATCTTCTGAGTGTAGATCCGTTTTGGATCGAGATTATAGGAACGTTATTCCGAGTGGTAGGATCGTTTTTGATCCGAGATTAGTGGAGTAGCAGAGTCTAGCGTATTGCTAGATCAATGAGTGGAAGTGGACGTACCCAAGGTTGGGGAACCACTATAATTCTTGTTGTTATCTGTGAATGCTTGTTTATTTTCTTGCGCCAAGATCCCTAAATTTTTATTCCGCAAATAGATACACAACTCACATATTCACCCCCTATAGGTGATCTAGGTAGACAACTATGAACTTCAATTGGTATCAGAAGAGGTTGTTCGTCAAAAGGTTAACACCTTGAACTTATATCCTCCTAGTTGTCTTTGAGTTTTTCAAGCATGGACAGAGCTAAGGATTTTTCCAAGCTTCCCTTGTGCACCAAGACCAACTTTCCCATGTGGAAAGAAAGGATTAAGTTTTTCATGGAAGCTGCGGATCCAAGGATCTTCATGATCGTTGAAGAAGGTCCCTATTTTCCTATGACTGTCTCCACTATAGATCCTACAAAGAAAGTCCCTAAGAAATTGTTGGATCTAGACAACGATGAGATTGCACTTGTCTCGTAAGACAAAAAGGACAAAAATATTATAGCAAGTGCAGTCGATGACTCAATGCTGCTAAACCTGATTCATTGTCAGTCTGCTGAAGAAATGTGGCAGTCCTTCATCACCTTGATGGAAGGTACAGAAGAAGTAAGGGATGATAGAAGATCCCTTATGAATCAAAAGTATGAAGCCATCCGACAAAGTCCCAAGGACACTGTTGCAGACACATTTGAGAATTTCTTCAAGATAGTTAATGGCCTAAGAGTCTACGGCCGAGTCTTCACCAACGGAGAAGTAAATGATAAATTCTTGAGATCCCTTACCAAGGAATGGGATAATAAAGTTTGTGCCATTTGGGAGTTTGGCAATTTGGCAGAGACAGATCCTCAGAACCTCTTCGGAAATTTGATGTCTTATGAGCTGCATATCAATTCTAGAAAAGATGATGTAGAGAAGAGTAGACTCTCATCCAAGGAGAAGTCTATCGCTCTCAAGGCAGACACTTCAAGGAAAGTCAAAGCTGCCTCTCCTGCCCCTGTTAAAGAGGAAAGTGAAGAAAAATCATCTGAGCCAAGAACCTCAGGCTCAGAGCTATCTAAAGGAGAGTTCTCTCTACTCTCAAGATAGTTTAAGAAGATCTTGAATAAGAAGAAGCACTGGAAAGGCAAGGATACCACATACAAAAGATCACATCACGATGGTGATCGCTTCAAGAAAGGCTCTAGTAGCCAAGGTAGGTATAAGTCTAAACCAAACAAACATATTTCTACTAACATCGTTTGTTACTGTTGAAACAAGCCAGGTCATATCATTGCTGATTGCCCTCATAAGAAGAAGGAGGGTGGAAGAAAAGACAAAAAGAAATCTTCTTATCATTAGAAGAGAACAGAAAGAAGCCTGGTATCCAAAAAGGACAAAACTCTCAGCGAAACTGACTCATCTAAGTCAAGTGAAGAAGAGGAAGCCTACTTTGGGCTGATGGCACATACTGATGAAGAAGAAGAACCCCAGTTCACTAAGAAGGTAAACTCACACACTCCTCTCTCTGAATCTGATGTTTCTGATCATTAGAATGAGGGAGGTTCTTCTGACGATGAGTTTGAACTCACGGCCCAATATAAAGAATTGATCAAAGCCTACGACAAATGTCGTAAAGTATCAAGAGCTCTGGCTAAGGAGATCAAATCTCATATGGCTGAAGAGAGCACTTTGAGAGAGGAAGTCATCAAGATGGACTCACTCAGAGAAGACTTAAATATTGCAGTTGATGAGTATATTAAGGCTCTCAAGCACCTTGATTTGAATGAGAAGATCATGAAGGGATTGGAAGAGCAACTTGAAGCCGAGAAGAAACTTGTTGAAGGTTTCTCGAAGCCCAAGATAGTTCTTCCACTTGTTATTGAGTTCTCTGCTCAGGCCAAGGGTGCTGGCTTAGGCCATGTGGGTGCTCCTTGTAAATCTTCTAGGAGGAATAAAGCCCAAAGGAGAAATAAGCGGCCAAGAAGGCTCTGTCCAAGGAAAAAGGGAATGCTTTGCTAGAACAAACTTCATTTAGGAAAGTTATATTTCCAATGAACAAGTTTGATCTGGACTCATTCTACGGTCACTTAGCTAGGCCTACTTATGTAGAGCCCAAGTCCCGTTACCAAGGATGGACTCATCCCCGAGACTTTGGCGAGAGTGTCTTCAAGGCACCTTATGAAGAGATCACTCTTCAGAATTACGGACTTTACAATCATGGTCACAACATTAAGAAAGCTCCAAGGGTTAAACCCATTATAGATAAGCCTACGAAGGAGAAGTAGTCATGTGATTGTCATCATTATGAAGCTTCTACCTCCAACTCTACTGCCGTCGCTTGACCACAATCTTAAAGGTCAAGCAGGAAATTATTGGGAAAAGATGCAATAGATTTGACTATTGGTGCTGTGGCAGAATTGGTCACTTTACCATTGATTGCTGGTTTAATCCCCAAAACTAGGTTACTCCTCAGATTAACAATATGAGAAAGACTGCTCATAATGCTAATACATGTAGGGGAGTAAGCTAACTAGAGACTAAGGACCCAGGAAAATTTGGGTTTCTAAGGCAAACTGACTTGTGATTGCAGGTATGTCCAAAGACCACAAAAACACCAAACTGGTACATAGACATTGGATGTTCTCGCCATATGACCGGGACTAGAAGGCTTCTCCAGGATTACTCTCCAGTCGTGAATGGACCAAAGGTCATCTTTGGAGGTTCTGACAGAGTAATCCCTAAAGGCTATGGTATGATTACTAACGGTAGTGTATCGTTTTCGGATGTGGCTTATGTTGAAGGATTGAAATACAATCTCATAAGCATAAGCCAACTATGTGAAAAGGATACATACTTGAATTTCATGCTGATAAGTGTTTGATAAAGTCTTTTGACAATTTTGAAACAATTTTATCAGGCACTCGTAGTAGCAGTATTTTTTTTAAAATTTAATTTGTATAGACTCTTCTACACCTGTGTGTCTTTTGGTAAAAGATGGTGCGCCTCTTGGTTACCAATGACACAAGTGATTATCACATATTAATTTCAAAACTATAAATAAATTATTTTCTCTGAATTTAGTACGTGATGCCCAAAATGCCAAGTGCGCTAAAGATAGACCATGCACGTGATGAGTCCGATATTTATAGGGTTTTTTGGACTCATCTGGGCTAGTTTTCACGCATTTGCACTTCACGTTTAGTATATTATCATTGTTATTTCTTTAATTCAGCTTTTCACGCTATGTGCTTTGTTTTGGCCCATTGTGGTGTGTGTTTGCGCACTCTTGTGTGGAGGGTAAGTTCTGTGTGCTCCTCACACTTGTTGTTTGATCTTTTTATTTATTTGAGACCTCTAAGGGCTTTGCCTCAGTTGATATTATTGTTGTGCAGGTGGTCGGGATGTCCCGAATTCCATTTACTGGCCCTGTGTAAAACACACGGTCGTGCGAATTGGTTCTCGCACGGTTTCAGCTTACTCGTGCGTTGTACACAGCATTTCTGGGGACTTTTGTTTCTACCCGTGTATTTTGTTCCCGCACGGTTTAGGCCAAACAGTGCGAGAAGGTATCGCTCGGGTCTGCACATTTTCTCTTTATTCCTACATTCTGGGGTAAATTGTGTGTTTCCTTCATGCACGGGCAAACGCGCCCGTGCGCGAGTAAAACACATGGTTCCCCTGTTTTACCCTGTTTTCTGCACTCTGGGTTTACCCGTACGATTTCCTTCACGGACGGGCGAAATCGCCCGTGCGCGAGTAAAATGCACGGGTCAACGCATGTTCTTTCGCGATCAAGATCTACAATTTAATAACACACAGTTAACGCACGGTCGTGCGTGGGACAATGCGTGACCATTTTTTGATCTTTTTCAATTTAAGCACAGATTTTTTTCCTGTTTGCGACATCACTTTTTCCACCCGCCATTTTTGTGCAGATCCAAGGGTTCCGCCACCCTTCTTCCTCCTCACCATCGGAGAGGCTCCGAGCAAGCTTTCACACCATATTCTAGCCGGAGTTTCCTCTCGGCCATCTCCTTCAACCCATAAGCTCTATTGAAAGCTTTTGTGCCATAGCAGACCAACAAAGGAAAGCTTGTAACCTTCTTCTGGCACCGTGACACGAAGAAGACGGGTCCATTGGAAGGTAGTGACAGCCTTCTCTACCCCGAACACATATGAGGACCGAGCTTGGACGTGGATTGACAACCCAGCGTTTCCATCTGCGAACCCTCAACAAGACTTCAGATTTGGTCGAACTCTTGCCTTGTACTTCCTTTGTTGTTTATGTGTACTTAGGACTTTATTTTAGATGTTGATATTCTCTTTAGTGTAAACTTTGTTAGGTTTATGTCTATGTAAATCTTGCCTTGTTTTACCGCTTTAGTATCTTGAGTTGCGCTTTTATATCCATCAGCCATCCATTTGTTCTTGTCGCACTAGCAATTGCTAGTGGCATGCGTAGCGAAGAGGTGCTTACGACCCTCAAATTATGGTTCTTACGCTTGCCTACTCGTCCATTTGCCTAGTGATTCGGTGCATAGTGGCCCGTGTAGTCTTCCATCCCGCCCAGCAAAGCGATGCATAGCGGCTTTGCATAAGAGTAGTTGTTAGAGTTTTATTTTCTGTTTCCATAAATATCAAACCCCCTTTAGTTAATTCAGACCTAAGGACTTCAATCTCAAGTCCTCCTCGAAATTAACTTCCACCTTACAGTATTCCTTGAGAGATCGATACTTGGGGAAATTCGCCCATTTTTTATTACTTGTCCGACCGGTACACTTGTCGTACAACACATCAAGTTTTTGGCGCCGTTGCCGGGGAACACAGTCATGTGAGTTTTTGGAGAGGGAGATAGGAGATAGAAGCCCTTTTCCATTTGAATATTTCATGTTTCTTCTATGTTACAAATGTTAGAATTTGTATTTTGCTTATTTCTTTTTGCCCTTTTCCGATTTTTGATTTCGATAGTAGATCCGTGTTATTTCTAATCTAATTGTGTATCGCTCTTTCAGTAATTATTTTTGTTTGCGATGTCTTCTGTTGCTGAGTGTCGTCTTATTGACACTTTGTGCCGATGAATCGATGCCATGGCTGCTCAGAATGCCGAGCATTGTCTAAGATGTGTGTTATGTTAAGGTATAGGCCACATGATGAAGGATTGCCCTCGCTTGTGCGAGCCTTCTCCCTCTGTGGGCATGCCTACACCAACCTCCCGTTCGCGGAAGACTGCTGTAGACATGCCTACCAGGGTGTTGTCTGACCCATACACTGACATAATGCACCCTGGTCATTCATTTCCTGCAAGGATTATTCCTGTCGACTGGGTGGCATCAGCGAATGATGTTGCGGTTGGGCCTACTCATTCAGTGCTTGATTTAGAGAGTAGCTTTGCCCCTACGCAGTTTTTGCCGAATTGTGCTACTCCTCTTTGTAATGAGTCGATTGATGTTGCTATGCTCGATGGTGATTTGGAGTCTGAGGTTGCATCATGGTGTGATGAGGACGTTATTATCATCAATGGAGAGTATTACGTCATGGAACATGATGACGCACCGAGGTGTGATGATGAGGAGATCCTTTCTGATGAGGAAGTTTCCACTTCCTTGTTGGATGAGGAGGTCCAAACCACCACCGAGGACCTCAAGCTCTCGGATTCCCCTCGCCACGACTCATATGACACCGACAGTGATCTATGCCTGGATCGAGCTAGGAGTGAGACCGGGACCACTCACCCTATTTCTGATTATTTTAGTTCTTCTTCTCCTTTATTTCTTGATCCCCCTTCTTTATCTGAGCCTGTGCGAGTTGAGTCTTCGCAGGTGCTTCAGGAGGACTTGGAGCTTTCTGCTCGAGCCATGGATGAGAGCATCATCTTTCACAAGGAGGTTGATTCCTCCTTAGTTAAGGAAGATCCATTCATTGCTTTCTCCTCCTACTGTCTCCCTGTAGACGATGCCTTGCTAGGCAAGGATTTCTTTTGTGGTGAGATGAGTGAGGGCCATCGCTTCTCCTCTTCTTACTTCTTATTTCCTCTGCCTGTGGGGAGCAGGAATGATTATTTAGGCAGAGGGGTAACTGCTCTATCTCCGTATCGGTACCCATTACCGCAATGGATATTAGGCCAGTTACTTGTGTATTTCTTATTTCATAGGCCCATTAGCTAGAACTATATAGAATCGAATAAGTCATGTTGGGATAACAATAACCCCAGTACTTATCTTTCATTTCCTGCATTTTTTTTTTCATGTCTAGATTAGTTTTAGTATTTCTTTGTATATTATATATTTCTCTTTTGTTTTTGCGGAGCTCACCCTGCAGGTATTCTTGACAACTTCGTATGGGCCGGGTTGTGATTCTTTGTATGGCAAGCCTGCCTCTGTTTTTCAAGCGTCTTCTGGTATACTCACTAGCTGAGCATTGGGTAACCTCTTACCTTAGCTCTATCTGATTTTAATTTCTATATCATATGTTGTGTTATTTAGTTTAAGTCTGGGGGAGAGTCATTAGTTTTTACCTTTTGTGCACGCACATTTCTTATGCATACTAGAAGCTTTTATATTCTTATTTTGATTAGTTCATTTCATCGCACACCACTACACCCACATAAGCGCGCGCTTAGCTGTTAGTGTGCTGCGAGTTAAACTCATTTCTTTGTACAATCTGGGAAAATTATTGTGCTGCATAGGATTGTGAGATGGAGTAAAATGTTGACCTTGCTGTGCTCCTAGTCGAGTGCTCTCGTCTCGTGTAGAAATTTGAGTAGATTTAATTTTTCTATATTCTTATAGTTTCATATTTTTCTATTTGCGTAAAGACATTTTATTCTACTCAAAAGTTGGTGAATCCGGTGTGAATCGAATTGTACTGTAGGGATGTGTGTAGGCATCACTAGACTCGTTTTGCTCGAGTCGGGAGGAAGGATCTTCTTTCTTAGTGGCTAAGAACTTCCCCAAGCTACTCTTGAAGCATTGGCGCATGGTTAGTCTAGCGTGAGCGTGATGTAGGCCATTATTTTGGCCCGGTTGAGCTTTGTACCGTTCCTAATGTCGTATCCTCGCTAAGCCCCGTTGTGCCTACCCATTCTTTTGATTCAGCTCCACCATTATTTCACCAAAGCCTCATAGCCGATCCTAATCGCACACCCAAGTCGAGCTTAGGTGTTTTATATTATCATTTTGGGGTGTTGATGTGGTGATATTACATGTGAATATGTGGATGTGCTCAAATGTTTATATTTGCTGAAATTGTAGAAATAAAAATATACAAATATATATATGAAAAAGAAAAGTGAAAAGAAAAAGTTTGATTAAAAATCCTTTTGGAGGTGTGATTATATTTAGAGTAGGCGGTGCACATTCCCATATGTTAAAAGTTAAGTCTTGGGGTGTGGTGTACCCACATGTATTTTGGATTAGCAGATGGATTCTCTTTTTATGATAGCTCATTTGGGTTAGGTGCATAGCCTTCCTGTTTATCTTTTCTTACCTCACCGTAACCCAAGCCCCACGATTATCCTAATGTCCTACGGATTCATGCTTAGGTCGAACTAGTGTCGCGGAGAGAGTGTGAACAGGCAAGCGTATAGTCCCCGACATAGGTGGATTCATTTGGAGGTGATCCTGAGCCCTGGTCTTTGGCAAAGCTCACCTTAGTGGCCTGCCTACTTTCTTCCTATGCTTGACCGAATGATTCACCGTGATTCCTTTTTTGAGTAATAATACAATTTTGATACGCATTGTGAAAAGTATAAACTTTTTTGTATACATAGAAATTTCTTCTATTATATTTGTACGTGTATGAGCATGTGACTTCGCCTGGTACTCCGTATCGCAATTACCTTGTTAGCTAAATCATTTTCCCTATCTGCATAAATTTTGTTTGCTCGGGACTCGCAAACAGGTAAGTCTGGGGGTGTGATGAGTCCGATTTATATAGCGTTTTTCGGACTCATCTGGGTTAGTTTTCACGCGTTTACATTTCACTTTTAGTTCTATATCGTTCATATTTCATCTAGCTTTATTACCACATGAATTGCACATTTTGTCTCGTTATGGTGTGTAATTGCGCACTATTCTTTTGGGGTTAAGCACATGGTGCTCCCCAAGTCTCTCTTTTTAGTTTTTTTCATTCTATTTTGTATATTGGTAGCTTGTTCCCCCATTGTGAGGTTTACTGTGCAGGTGGTCAGAGAGCCCAGCCTACAAATTTTCTCTTGTGTAAAACACACGGTCGTGCATTTTCGTCGGACACTATTTCAGTGTAATCGTGCGTTTTACTCGGTGTTTTCCCTGTAT